>JAQFXV010001910.1:0-11826 GCA_034694065.1 Camisia spinifer | reverse complement strand
TTAAGCACACCTTTCACAAACATTCTTAATAAGAGTGGATCTGTTTATTATGCATGCGATCATAAATTATTATCATATCGTGCTATCATTAATTGTCACTTAATTTATTTTCCCATTCCTTCATGCATTTCCATTATATTCAAGTAATAAGAAAATGAAAGCTTTTAAGTACTTTACACAAAGAACACATGGATTTCTTTTATTATTTTCTAGTATAGGATAAAAATTTGCATTTGCGTCACACCAAATGAGTGCAAAGCATTGATATTATGTGAATGCTTGGCACGTAATTTAACTTTTGGTTTTTTGAAAACTAATTGAATTTTTTTTATTTGTCTTGCAAAATAAAAACCCTAATATTTTCCTCATGCAAAGTCAATTTTGCATTCATTCAAATCGTAATATTAAAGTTCAAATTAGGATAAATCTTTTTTTAATTGACGGACTCTCAAAATATCTGATTTGATTGTGAGAAAACTTAAGAGTTCAACGAAGTTCTCAAACAAGAGTAAATTTATAACAACATACAGTATCAGAACATTCCCATTAGGCTAGAATACCTTTAGAATAATTATGAGCGACTTAATTAGTTTCCTTAAGCATTAAATAAAGTTTAATATTAAGACTGACATTGAGACTGATAACGTATTTAAAGAAAATAAGATTAAATCATAAAATATATAGCAAAAGCTCCAATGGTTTGATAATCATTACATCTGACTTATATAGAGTTCTGGCCTTCTTTTTAAACTATTTTCAGGTAAATTTGAAAAATAGAGTACTTTAAATGATTTCAATATTTGCATAAGTTTTATAACAAAAAAAATTATAACATTAAACAAAAATGTCGCCAAACCCAATGTCTGGCCATGGCATCAATTGCCATCATTTTTCCATTATTTGGCATCAATTGATTAAGTGGTTCTGAATTCCAATTAAGTGAGAATGAGATTCAAGTTATGAATATGACAAAAATTATTGCTTTTAAGTGTTTCAACAGTCATCCAAATCTAATGCCCTCAAAATACATTCAATTTACTTAACAGCAGGAATCTTTGCCATCAATCTTTATGTCTGATCGCATAATAGCACGAATACATTGATATTTATGTGGACCAGAGGAGGTGTTTTACAAATACTTCACTTCAAATTTCACATAAATGTCATGATATCTAATAAAGTGCTTTGATAAATATCATAAAAAGTGCTCAAAATTGTTGATACAGTTATTAATTTTTATATCAGATTTAGAATCCAATGCATTCGGTTTATGACTAACATTGAAGTCTACTATAAATAAAATTTTAATTAATGTCGCTTTAATGGAGAGTTTTTTATTTTTTCGTATGTGATGCGAATTTCGACATCAAATGATCCTAAGGTTTAGTTATGTCTGGTTTGTTCTTGTTATTCATATTTTTGACATTACAGAATATTCTCGAACGAACTCATCTGTAATTATTGTAATTAAATTAGTATTTCTTCCAATGATTGCTTAATAGGTTGTACATAAATTGTTCATAATTGCAGAGCAAACAAAATAAGTCAATGAGTTGTCAGCATTATTATGATTCGTATTTTTGACAGAACGCAAGCTATTGCTTCTTCACTTTCAACAAAATAAGTTCTGGTTTTATTTATGATCTTATGCTTACTCAGTGCGTAATTTGAAAAATAGTTTCATCATTAATCTCAGTCATTAAACTATTTAGTGACCCATCTTTTGAACAGTTCTCTAAAATCACAATAAAGGAAACATTAGAGGATAATAAGTGATTCTTTTTTGCATCACATTTCTTCATCAATCTCAGTGTCTTGTCGTCCCTGACCTACTCTTTGAAGGCATTATGTAGTGATCAGTGTTATTGTGTTGAGTTAGTTATCCATTCTATAGTTGGGCGTAAGTAAGTAGAAATGCTTCGACTTTGACTCTAAATGAAGTATTTATATGATATTCTATATAAATAATAAGCCCGTAATGTAATTAATAAATCATAAAAAAAGTCTAGCTTTAACTTCATATGTTTGACGACTTGAGTTAAGTACTAGAGGGTGTGCAAGGATTTACCAGACTTTTCATTCAAATCTTTAGCTCAAAGCTAAATAATTCGCAGTAAATATGTTTAGAGACTGTTATGCATTGCATGCATACATCCTTGATTATAATATTGATGAAAATATTATCCTAATTTCAAGCAAATACACGATTACAATTTGCTCTCTTTTCGCATTCAAATTCTATTTTTAAACTCCAATTTTCAACTTTTTAATAAGTTTTCTTATTTACAAAACGAATCATTAGAATAACGATCCCTTTTAGTTAATTTATTTGACTCATTATAATACGAGAAATATTCTGCTGACTCTATTTTGTGGTCAATTAGATTTTATTATTATTTTGATGCCCTCTAAAAAATTGGCTTAAAATGTGTGTCTTATAATAGCTGTTCGTTTAGAAAAAGAAGTTTGACTGGTATTACTGTTTGACTTTTTATACGTATAGTTTAAGTTGGCATAAAATAATCTTCCGGTTTCTTTTGAAACTCATAGGTGAGGATTCCTCGTCATCATCATCGAGTTGGATGAAACGAATCGACCTCAAAGCAAAGGAGCAATCGTTAGCTAAAAGCCGCGATTTCAGTATAAACTGCACGAGTAATAGCGAAGAATTGAAAGAAGCCCTGCAAGCAGTGCGAGGACCAAAGGGTCCACCAAAAAACGTGTTTCCTTCCCCTGCAGCTAATAATATAATAACAAATTCTGATGAACAGAGAAATAGTTCAACTGTTGCATTGAGAGACTCTATTGTGAAGCGACAATACTTGCCAGTAGTAACACAAACAAATATTTCACCTAATATGACAATGAAAAATGAGCTTATTTGTGACCAGCAGGGGAAGAATCAGCACAATTTACTCACACAAACTTCCAAATTATCGACATCTAATACAACAACAAACTCAATCATAACGAGTTTGAATCTGGATAATAAAAGTTATACTTCTTTAACTTATAAAAGTGACACAACAATTGATAATAAGGAAAAGCAGTTACCGGTTAGTCAAGAAATAAATACTACTTATGCTAATAAAAAAGTTATATCAGAAACTAATGTTCAACTCGGAAAGCAAACAACTAGTAATACGGAAATCGAAATTTGTAATCTTAATCATAGTAAGGGTGCACTTAATGACCCAACTGTTGCAAATACTTCAAGTTCATCCTCTCGTGACGGTATTAAGGCCCCAAAATTACTGCAATCAATAAATGAGTGTAAACAAAATGTAAATCCATTCATGTGCACCATTTCTATCAAAAGTGGATCTAATGATAAAATCAATAATCAAAACTATAACAATAATAATAACACTTTTGATGAAAAGGATGCAAATGTGAGCAATGTTAGTCTCTGTGGGGATTTAATCCCATTCAGCCCAATCGGATCACCTTTTTCTTCATCATATTTATATGATTCCTATCCTCGATCTTCTGAAGATTCTCTGAACACTGAAAAAGTAGAAATGGATAATAAAACCCTTAATGAGAGCGCAATTACTATATTCTGTTCTAATACAAAGGATAAGATAATAATTAATGTAGGGCTGGATAATAATTTTGACAATATAAATGAGCACATATATGAAGAATTAGACACCGAACCAATATATGTTGATACTGATGATAGTCTAGAAAATGTGAAATCTATATTCGACGGCGCGTCCAAAGATGAAATACTAGAATTTTTACAGGATGCTAAAGAAAGAGTTCGCGAAGATATATTGGTTGATCCCAATATTGATAATGAAATTCTTGAGGCTATCGATGTTATTGAAGATATAGATGACAGTACGATAATGAATACTAAGAATTTAATCGAAACAACTGTTTCATCAAATCGTCGAAATAGAACAAGTAATGTAAGCAATTCGTCGACTGATTCAACGGCAACCACTGCCAGCTCTATTGATACCGACGATGACATAATGAAATGTGCGATCACTAATTCTTCATCACTCGGACAACTAGTCGAAAGAAATGATTCGGGTGTTGGCGCGGAAACAAGTAAACCGTCCAGACTTAGAAAGTTGAGCCTTAATGATGAAGTAGAACATCAATGTACCGGTAAATACATTTTTATAATTCCTTATCATTTAATTATGATTTTAAGAAAAATATTAAAGTGTTTTTTTGTTCAATAAAAAAGATTGTGAAATGCATGTCGACCCAAACGAAGACGAAGTGACCGGTTTTTTACATTATCCATTGTTTTGTCATCGCTGTGACAAAAAGCGGTCAGAAAGAAAAGAAATAATCTCCGAGATTGTTGACACAGAATTCAAATACGGGCGCGATTTAAGGATAATAAGGGAAGAATTCTATAGACCAATAGAAATCGCTGGACTGCTGAGCAAAGAACAGCTAAAAGGAGTTTTTCTTAATTTAGAAGAACTGATTGCTGTTAATTCTAAATTTTCAGAGAAATTACAGGATGCGATCGACATCGCGACAGAACAAGGAGATGAGGCATGAATTTTTCTATTATTAGTTTAATGAACTTATTTTAGACCTAACTTTTAATCAGATTAAATTTCATTTTTTTATCGAATAATCTCTTCAACTAATAAAAGCTATTTAACGAGATTTCATCAAAAATATGATCCGTTTAAAGATTTAAGTAATTGATTATGATTTGAAAATATTTTTGTTTTCAAAAATAGGATTACACGACAGTCAATATTGGAAAACTATTTAGAGATTCATCAGCGATGTTGCACTCATTTGAAATATATTGTGTACGACAGGGTTCGGCCGCTCTATTGCTTAACCACTTAGAAAAAGAGAAAGAATTGCTCAGAATATTTCTAAGAGTTTCTCAAATGGAAAACACACTATTGAGGCGAATGAACTTAAGATCATTTTTAGTAGTGCCGGTTCAAAGAGTCACAAAGTATGCACAAAATGTTTACCTATAAACACATTTAGTTATTGTTATACTGTATTTGCAAACTTGATATTTGTTTAGCTCACGAATAATTAAATTAATGCTTTTATTCTATGCCATAACAGATACCCATTATTATTGAATCGTCTCTATAAAGTCACACCATATCATCACAAAGATAGAGAAGCATTGAAAGAATCTCAACAGAAGGTTGAATTACATTTAGAACATATTAATCAACAAACAAAGGGCACAATCGGTACCACAACACGAATCTGGAGACGTATTTCCAATCTATCGACATCTCATCGAAGGCTTAACAATGAGGACGATATCGGAAACATCAAAATTCGAAAGGTATTGCTTTCACAATAAAACGTGATCTTCATGTTTATTGTATTTGATTTTTCGCTATTCTAATCCATTCTTTTAATACAATGAAAACACACATTATTCTTATAACACTATAATTGCATTAAAGGCTGCGATTGAAATACTGAAATGGAATCAAGAGGAGACACAATTCGTAACAATAGGAAAAGTTTTTTTCGCGTCTATAACTGATTATACAGTTAACAAAAGAGCAAAAACGCTTAAGTTCCTGACGGCGAATGCACTACTCGTTACACTCGGCCGACCGAACGAGAACTATCGGCCAGATCTGGTCAACACTAGCGAAGCAGAAAGAGATCTTATGTTTCCGCGCGATAATACAGGTCTAACTGATGCGGTACTCCTTTTGATTAAGGAGAAGTGCGGCCGATATGTACTCTGCAAAGTAATTCTCAATAACCCTTATTTATAAGAAAATATTTGCATAACTAAAGGTTTGTTCTTCTCTTCAAAGGAAACTTTGCACTTAGGGTCGTGTGTAGTCAGTTCTGAAAGTGATAGCGACGATATGTTTGAAATTCACGAAAAGACAACTAAAGATTCCTTTCTATTTAAGGTATTTATTTGTTAATCTTATAAACCAATCAATACTTATAGAGTTGTTAAAGATCTATAATAATAGCTAATGATTATTCCCTTTTTAAGGCCGAATCATTATCTGAGACAAAGGATTGGTTGAAACAACTGAGATATCATTCTAAAGATTTAGGTAATTGGAGACGAAGACGTCCTGCTTTGGCCAATATAATGATGGTTAACACTCGACAATAATCTGTGATAAATGTGACCACAATTATATTGAACTATATTTAGACCATTAGATTAAATAAACATTTTTAGCTATTCTTGATATCAAAATATTATTGATTTTAACAAAAAACACAATTATATGGTTTTTATATAATGTCATTTTAATGTATATATAATATAATTATTTAATTGTCATATTTTGTCATATATTTATCATAATATCATAATCTCTAGTCTGTATTTACTCACAATTTGGTCATAATATAAGCCAAAATACATTATTGTCTGTCATGAATATCACAGCACTCTCTATAATGTTACTAATATTGATATAATTGATATAAAATTGAATTTTATTAGATTAAGCGCTATTTTCATTGATTAGTGACTGAGTTTGTTCACTATATAGTGTGTCACGAACTCTAACCATTGGTCTTCTGAGTACAGAATGTCTGACTAGTTTCATAAGCATTGATGCCATTGGATCCCAATTTTCATAGTGTGATAATAAGGTTATTGCCAAAAATGATAAAAACAGAGGTATTGTTCCCAAAAAAAAGAGACGCGGATAAGAAACTCCTTTTAATAATACGTCAAACATTATGGTTAACGGTATTGTCAATGATATTGATAGCGATGCCAATAGAGATGATGTCAAAAAACAACCCCTAAATTAGTGATATTAATAATAAAACTTAAGCACAAATTGATCAAAACTGTTATATTTTCAACATTCTATTCAACTATTTATTGAATTAAGTGAACAATTAATTTTTGACTCAATAATAAAAATCACTTCAACTATCTTTTGATTTATAAAATTGAAAATTGAACGTAAATTGAAATTATTTATAACTTTAAATTAGAGAATGATTCGAGAGTTTTAAATCTCTATCGAATTAATTGACAAAAGACAAGTAATTTCAAACTTAATAAAATTATCAAAAACTTTCACAGATTAAAGAATATTTTCAAAGAATATTAAAGAATATTATGATTTTTTAAACTCGTGAATAAAAAAGGAATTTTAAAAATATTGTCATCAATTGATAAGTAATTAAATTTAAAATCAATTGAATACTTAGTTTTGAAAATGACTGTTAATTTGTGAAATATATTCAACATATTTAATAATTCAATAATAATTCTGAAGAATTTGGAGAGTTTAGAATTTAAAAAAATTGAAGTTGAATTAAAACATTTTTTTGGAAAAGAATAAGTGAAAACATACCAAAGCCATAAAAGTTCAGATAAAACGGTACCAATTAATCCATTGACTAGAATTATAGCCCACTGTTCAATGTTTGGCCACTCAAACACTTCAAGTTTACTGTAATGTAAAATAAAGAATGCGGGCCATAATAGAAGGAAACTAAATAATCCGACAAATCCTATGATAATAAAGAATAAGTCAATTCAATGTATTATTTATCGAATTTATACGGGTCTTACCAAAAAACATCGGAATATCAATAGAATCTTCATTATTGACTTTATGTCTCAACAAAACAATATAAGAGGCATAAAAAAAGGCTCCGCTCAGAGCCCAAAGCCCTCCAATTGGTATATAATTATTTGAATCTAAACCAGACTCAGCTGTAGTTATTATGGCAACACTTCCGACACTTATTATGACAGCTATTAATTTAGTTAATGAGAAACGATCTGTCGTTGAATTAGAAGGAAAAATAGGAGATAATAGAATAGTGAAAAGAGATGAAGTGCTCGACAATAGGTTAACAATCGCTGCTTCTGAATAATTGAGGCCAAACTGATAGCTCAAATTGCCCGCAAACCAAAGCAAACAGAATATTAGAGACAATTTAGCCGTTTCTTTAATTGTTAACTTATTAGTATTGATTCGATTTCTATTAACAGAAGATTCTTGTGCTCTAAGAGTCGCCTGATATGAGAGTCGGGCCAGAAGTGCTTCTTCTGCTTGTGATTCAGATAAATGTCTGACTTCTGTTAACTTTGAAAACCGGACCGTTTTTTGATTATTTAAAGAAGAATTGGATTTAATTTTATTAATTATTAAATAATTAGTTCTTTCTGTTTCGGATTCAGTTCCGCTACTCTTTTCACTATTAATAGAACTATTATTATCGTTATTGAACTTAATCGGAACCCAAATCGGATCACTTAATACAGTCTCATAATCATTACCACTAGTATTACAACTATTAATACTTGAATTAATGTCTATTTCATTATTATCTATCATTAATTCATCGTTTTTATCGTCACTATTGGTATCCAATACTGAATACAATGGTTGTGAACTCGAAGATGTTAAACAATTGGCAGAAGAGCTGCCATTTGATGATAAGTGTATTTCGTGAGTCTTTAATAAGTCGATTGATTGTTTGCATTGATTTCTCCACGATTTCCATACTATAAAACCAATTAAATAAATGGTAAACATAGATGTCTTAACATATGTACTCATAAATGGTTTCCCATATTTTTGGTCTTTATATAAATATTGAGTCAATTCACTGCTTGCGACCCAAATCACATCCACTATTAATAATATAATTGAACCCACAGTTATTCTATAGATCTTTACTGTCATCACATTTAATATGTTTATCAATTATATTATTATAAATATTTATTTTCTATTATTAGTTACTAATTAACTATTTATTTATTATAATATATTCATTTTATATTCAAGTTATCTTTTAATAACATCTCATTATTCAAAGCTTTAATCATTTATTTACAAAATAGTTATAAGTTATGTTTAAATAAATATTTTAAAATAATTAATAATAAGTTAATAAATAAGTTGATATTTAAATTGATACAACTTTATGTCTATTGATATTCAATTGAGTGTTTACTTGTGTACAATCATTACCATAAATAAAGTCATAATTTTTAAGATATGGAAATAATTTCGTAATATTTGTTCTTTAGAAAGATAAAAGTTTGAAAAGACCTTAATTATGGTGAAAATTTGAAGGAAGAATTGAAAGTGATTTTCAATCTTTTCTTTAGTTTCTAAATCATACGAATTACTTCATAAACAAAATCAAAATAATTAGTTGGTTAACAGTCAGACCTAATTACTTAAAAACAAACATTGAATTATATACCATTAGATCAATCGTTATTTATGGTAATGGTTGTACCGCATCATCAATTCATTTTATTACAGCATATTATTCAAAATACAAAAGATGTCGTTATTGGTACCAAATCTCTATCATTTAACCTTAAAATTATATTTAATATAATCCTGGGCTCAAAGTTTTAACTTTTATATTTTTATATAGAAAAGTTCTAAAATAAATTACAAATTCATAATTTGTGTGAATCAAGCAATTTATGAACCATTTCATCAAATAAAAAGCTGAATGTTTTGATTTCATTCATACTTTCACAGATTCTTTTATGAAAATCAATGAATAAACTTTCATAATCGAGTCATTCATTATTTGTTTGAAAGTTTGAAAATTATGATCAAATCTTTTTTGTTCAAATTGAGTTTGTGTTGAGTTTTAGTTTAAACTCGATTTTAATTAAGACCATTTGAATCTGTATTTAAAATAAAATGGATTTTTAATTCAATATTATATTAAAACCATTGTTATTTATCTGTATTGAATCAGTTTGACATCGATAGGTCACTGGAACACAACAGGAGTTATCTGTTCCGATTATACAGGTTCCGTTTTGCATTCGTAGAAAGTGAAAAAGCGCTTATTAAAGTATTGAAAACACTAATAGCGCTCAACTTTTCAATTATAAGATCTGTTCGCGTCCTTCACGATCGTTGCTATGTATAATCGGAACAGATAACAGATAACTCCTGACAATATTGTTTAGAGAAAAGTGAGAACTTTAAATGAAAAAGTTTGAGAACATTTGAAATTAATATGATTGCTATCGATTGATAAACAAGTATTTTTGTTAACGAGTAATTGATCATAAAAGATAATTGTAAATGAGAGAATTGTAACAATAATAATTATTATCTTCTTTCAAATGAGAATTTTCTAATATCTTGTCAGATCATTCTTTCTTACTCATAGTTGAAATTCATTTGATAATAAGTTGCACTATAACTGCAAAATTGTATTTTTAACTTATTATGAGATATTTAAAGTTAATTTATGAGAATTTAGATAAAAAATTTATTCTCTATCCGTTTGAGCTCATTTTCGTGCACAGATTTTTCGGGATCACTTCGTTATGTCGTATTTCAATTTCAATATCAATTTCGAGTTTTACTCCAAAACTTTGTTTTGAATTTGTTCCTAAAAACTTTGAAAATAAATAAGAAAATGCGATAGCATTAAAGATAATAAGCTTATAAAATCATATTACTTATTAATGAGATTTTTGGAAAAGTTAAATTTATCTTTTTTTTTAAAAGACGCGCCTCTTTTTATGATTAAATTCTTGCTTTTGATCGGATTAAAAATGAATAAAATAATATAAAAAAATTTTATCGATTTTTTCTTCTATAACTGCTTAATGAACTTTCTTGATAAATAAAACCTTTGATGTTTGATTTTAAGTAATTAGGCAACTGTTTTGACTGAAATTTCAAAACTAATCCAAAATAATTTAATTCCTCAACTTATAACTCAAGATATCTTTATGAACATAAATATATTGCATTTCCCACTTTAGCATCAATGACTTGATCCTATTTTGAGTAATATTAATTGTTTAGTTGATAATAAGATCAGATATCGGTTTTGTTTGCCATTGTCTGAGTTATTAAAAAGCTTCCGGGAATGAAAAATTAATCAAAAGTTTCCCTGTTTTTGTACTAAAATTACTTCGATTTAAAGAAAATAATATTTACTGGAAAATATATAACTGTAGTTTCACATAATCAAGTCTACGACAGTCTGATTTATTCATAATAGTATAAAGTTTGTGATTAATTTTGTGCAATTTTTACATTTTATGTTCAGTCAGAATACAAAAGATCATTAGAATGCTTATCAGATAAAAATATGAGAATAATTAATAACCTCTATTTTTTATTAATATTCAGTTTCAAAATATTAAGAATAATAAAATTAAGTGCGATCTGGATTTGATAGTATCCTCGAAAGAATGCATCTTCTCAGTAAAACTCCCGTAACAAATGAGAATTTATAACAACTCCGATTATTGTAGTTATGAATTTATTTTTAACTCATATTTTTATTAGTGAAAAAGATCTTGAATTAGAAATGAAGTTTTATTAATCGCCAAACATTTAATATCTGAATTGAGATCTTCATTAGAACTATAAATAACGAATAAATTAAGGTTTGATTACATGCGAGTTAACAGTTTCTGCTATGTGTAGAGTTCAAGCAGATCACTAGTACTGTAGTATAAGTCTCCTCTATTTGTTAAAAGAAAGCTTATTATATTTTACTAGAAGACGTTTTGCTATGCGAGCAAAAATAAAGTCTGTTGAAAAACTTTTCATAGAAAAGCATTAGTTCGGTAACTTGGACTCTGGTTACTTTTCGGGGAAATGTTTTTCTTTGGTCAAATATAGAGGTCATAGTAGTTCTAAAGATGTCTCATGTCTGTATCACGTCCAGTGGGGCACACTTTTAAACACACTTTTGGATATTATAAATTATAAAATACAAAATTATAAAATACAAAATTATAATATACAAAATTATAAAAAAAAGCATAAAATTATAATATACAAAAGGTATTGAATTTGGTAAAGTATTTTTACCCCTAAAATATTTGGACTTTTCTCAAAAGGT
>JAQFXV010001909.1:0-11834 GCA_034694065.1 Camisia spinifer | reverse complement strand
GATCATCATTTAAGATTGTTAGCCAAGTTTATTGAGCAGGCTTTGAATCTCAAGCTTATCCACACTTTTCTACTACTGACAATGGCTGAAGGAAGAAACTGTGTTACATGCAAAGAATTTAAAAATTATAACTGTTATTTCAAACATAAATATCATAAACATGGATATTATAATGAATGTAAAACTTGTCAAGTCATAAGAAATAAAAAAAGACAAGACCTTAAAGAAATTTTTAAGTTTTGTAATGAAATTTATAATAGATATTATAAGAAAAATCATATTTAAAGACGACATTCTAATGTTCCTGTTATGATAGAAGTAAATTAATAATAAAGCGTAATACTAAAATCATTTTCAAGCTGTTAATTTGCATTTAATAAGAACGCAGTGAGTTTACTCACTAGTAAAGCCAACTATGCTGAGAATTTAAATAGCTCCCTACTCACGCTTTAAGAAAAACTATAACTTAATACCTTATAACAAAAACTTATTCAGTAATTGGTCTTTGACAAATTTTATTCAGCTTTGGTCATAATGATTTTACATCAAATAAAATATTAACTACTAATATAACAATTATTTTATATTCATAACAATGTTTTCTTCCTTTTCCATCTCAAATTGGGAAATATTCAGATCGATGTTATCGATTTCCTTTTCTATTAGAACCAACTTCTCTGTTTGACTCCTCATTCCTTGTTGAATCTTTTTATTCTCCATTAGCTGTTTTCTTCTAATCCTCCATTGAATTATTTTCCTATCAACTTCATTAGTTTCAGAAGAACTTTGAGCTAAGCTCTCTAAAAATTTAAACACTATCATTTCTCGACATAATTGCGAGTTAATGTCTTATAATTGAGAAAATGAAAGTTCAATCGTCTTTATATATATTATAGAAGATTCGAGAACCGGAAGTTTTCCCTTCCCTCTGAAGCGTGCGTGCCAAAGAAATTTGGCATATTTTTAAATTGAAAACTGAGTTTGAATTACATTGAAAAGTTTGCTTTCACAGAATTACACGTAAAGTTAGTGTACACCGGAAAATGAGGTCATTAGCACACATTGACATTGTAACTGATATAACACATTCACTATGAAATATAAATGAAATTTTTATCTGAATAGAATTAAACTTTTATCAAATTAAAGTTCTTAATTTTTTACATATTATAAGGTAATTTTCATTGTGATCCAATGGTTAGTTTACATACAATTAATTTTTAAAATTTAATATTAACTTATTAAATATTCAAACCTTATTTTAACTCAAAATGAAGCTGAAAAGTAGTTTTAAAACTGAATATCTTTTATATGAAGTTCTATGGTATAATGAGAAGAATACATTTGAGCATTAGATTTTTCTGTCTCTTTTCAATGTGTAAACTGCCCAACAAAAGTCCATGCAATTGGACTTAATAGTAATTTTAATATGACTTATAATCTTTTGAAAAAGTCTTATCAAAACTTTATTAGACTTATTTTTCATAAATAAGTCATTTGAATAGTCTTTAATGTTTTCATATTGAAGGCATGTTTTCTATTCATCAATTCAAATCATTTCATTTAATAACTTGATCATCAATTTCTAGATTATAATTGATATAAAAGTGAGCAATACAATTACACAATTATACAATTAAAAGCACAATCATTTATAAATTGATGATCAAGTTATTAAATGAATTGATTTGAATTGATCAATAGAAAACATGCCTTCAATATGAAAACATTTGACTCTATTAAAGACTATTCGAATGACTTATTTATGAATAATAAGTCTAATCAAGTTTTGATAAGACTTTTTCAAAAGATTATAAGTCTTATTAAAATTACTATTAAATTCAATTGCATGGAATTTTGTTAGGCGGTGCGTCACTTGAATTCACAATTATTTTTATCCAAAAAGGATCCTTAAATTTGAAAAAACCTTATTAATATATATATGTCTAGAAGGTTTATTTTATACTGAGTTCAACAAATTTTGAATGAAAGTTCTATGATAACCCGTTCAAAAGTTACAATGACCACTGGTCAGTCATTGATCTTGACCACTGGCCATCATGATATGGGTATCAGATTAAAGCTTATTGAAAGAGAAATCAAACAAAAAAGAAATGAACTCATTATCTCTTTCCGTTTTAAAGATATGAATTTTTAAAATTTTTAAATTCTAGGCTAAAATAGGTCAAAAATAGGCCAAATAGTAGACCAAAAAATAGGTCAAAAATAGACCAAAATTGAGATAGTGAATATCTCGAGAACGGTAAGAGATAGAGAAATGATTCCAATTACAGCATATATGAATCCACATGTGAGGAATCCAAAAATCATACTAATTTACCTCTGCGACCAAAGGAACATTAGAATGAAGCCTTAGATTAGATGTTTTTGAGATGTTTGGAATATAAAAAAGTACCGTTTTGGGGGGGGGGTTCTGGCCTCGTACTTCGGAATCGTACTTCACGTACTTCAAATGTCAAAAAGTGGTGGTTTTTTAAGGAGAAGATTGGGAAGAGGGAGTAATGTCCCAGAATCCCCATTTTTACTCTACTGAACTAATTGATATTAATTTATTATAGATACTGAGATTTTATTTTATATTAACGAAATACTGAAAAAAGAATTTCGCTAATAAATGATTGTCTTTTTAAATCCATTTTATCGATAATAAAAGTTTATAATCGATAGAGAAAGGTGATGATCGATAAAACACATGATTATTGATAGTTAAAAGTTAAAACCAAAAATACATACTTTTTTCTACAATGTTCAATGTCGAAAGTTTATGATCGATAGCAATATGTGAACAAAGCATAATATATTGCATGATTAACTCTATCTAGATGTCAACACCTCGAAAAGGTTCATTTATATGAATAACAATATTTGAAAATAGATAATAATAGATTAATATTTATACAAATAGTACATATCAATTAAAAAATAGTTGTGTATCGATAAAATATATGAATATAGATATTATTTAGTTGTTTTATTGTTCAAACCTTCATATAACTGATCATCTGTAATATTGCTTTTTTTACTTTTTCTGTCCCGACTTTGAATAGAAATTGAGAATACTGTAAAAAAAACTGCACACCCCATTCATCGTAGGGCTATGTTTCAAATGGATTATGAAGTTTATAAATAATTTTTTCAACTTTATTATAAATTAGTCTTATGTATAAAATACGGGCTATTTCTTCAACGTTAGTTCGTATTCCGGAGAATATTATATTCTATAAAATAATCAAAAGAAACATGTGTAACATTTTTTGAGATGAATTTTTTTAAAATTGAAAAATAATTATTTTTGGAAAATTCCAGAAAATATTTCATAGAAAAAAAGTGATTTGAGCCGTCACTTGACTCTATTTAAGTAGACCCCCTTCAAAATTGAATTCGCCTATTTATGGCTATAAATGCGGTAAAAAATTGAATGAGAAATTAAACTAAAATAATCTTCAATGTTAAGACTTCATTTGATGACCAGAGTTTAATTGATTGAGTATCGTTTAACTTTTACTTATGTGTGAACTTATTTAACTTTATAAAATATTAATTTTAAAGCAATGCAAAATTTTCGATTATATGAATAAAGATAACTAAAACACGCATTAAATGCTTCGAACTGTAGATTTGGAATATCTTGTGGCGCGCGCTCGACACTGGGTGCCAAACGTTCGAGCGTTGTCTACCACTTATTTCAATGCTATTGAATCCTCGCATTTTCAATCAAATAGTTCATTTTATTCTAATATTCGTCATTATTAATTCAGGTTAATTCACATTATCGTCGAAGTAAGCTTTTAAACAAATGAGTCATCTCGAGCTTTATTCAATTGATAATTATTGATAAATACTTTGTTAATAATGACCACACCATATATAGGATGTAAAATATCAATCAAATCAATTTCATTATATAATATGATATTTGAAGGTATTCTCGATAATATTGATTCAAAACAAATTAATTTACAAGATATTACAAGTATGAAAATTTCGTTTAATTGTTTTAATGAATAGTTAATTATCTATTAATTATTTTTAACAGTCGTTGAATTAAATCCTGATGTAAACGGACAACTAATTCGTCGAGAATCGAGTCATAAAATAAATTCAATGACCTTTAATAAAAATAATATAAAGGATATGATGAAATTAGACGACCCGCCGGTCAGTATTCCTGACCACTCACAGATCCAGCTGTAATTGGTTTTGAAATTTAAAATACCTTTCAAATAATGAAGTTATTGATTAATAGAATTCAACGTCTACTTCAAGTGGAACCACTTTTCCTTCGTCAACATTTCCACAAATGACTACAAACTCAAGTATAACGAGTGCAACGACAGGCCATAGAACTACTGGACCCGCATTCCAATCCACCAGTTCTGCCGACTCTTCATCGGCAACAAGTTTGGGAACTAATTCTGACTTTCGTAATAATAAATGACTGCAAACATGATTATATTTCTATTGTTTGTCTATTGATAATTTGAATGTTTAATTTATGAGAAAATCTAGGCTTAAATTTGATCAATTGTTGAATGAATGAATGTTATGGTTATCTTTGATCTCAAAATTAATAATATTCATAAAATGTCGAGTGACTGAGCACTTAGTTTTCTTCAGCAGTGCTTTCAAAGAATTGCAAACTAAAAGAGACATCAATTTAAACTTTTATCAACTTTTTGAAATGAATTTTCTGATTTTGGATTAGAAATCAGAATTCAATTCGAGACCACCTTTTTATATACTTTATAATAAACTTAATATGAAATTTATAAACGAATGAATATTAATAATAAAGAAATTTTATAATTTTAAAATCTTTTAATCTTTATGTGAAAAAATGACACAAAAAAGGAATTATAAGTAAATTCCGTAAATAAGATTTGAAATTGTATTGCAAAACAAGTGAATCTTTAACTTTATGTCTTATTTAAATATATAATTAATATTATTTATAATTAACACAATATTTATTGATAGAGAAGAAAAACAGAAAGTTGTGCATAAAGTAAATCAATAATGAATTAATAGTGAACTTATTTGAAGTGAAAAGAATAGATCACTTGAAACGATGTATTTTACGTCGATCTGCGTCGCCATCAATCAAGTCTTCGAATTCTCGACGCCTTTTATTACGTTTTTGTTCCTCTTCTTTCCAATCGTCGTAACGATTCTTATAGTGATACAAACCTGCCTTCTTTGCAACAAACCAACCATTTCTGTTACTATTTAAATGTTCTGTTTTAGCGCTTAACTCATCCATAATAGCGCTCTTCATCTTGAGCTCAACGGTTCCGATCAAGTAATCAACAATTCTTGAGCCAAATCGATCGTTAGCCATATCTACATAACAACCTCTTAATCTTTCAATGAGTTGTGCCTTATGTTTTGGGGCAACCGTTTGGCTCTGCAAAAAGGTGTCGATTACATGACTACCACTTTTGTCATTTGCGATATTAACTATTTCTTTGGGTTCAAGTGATAGTAGACTTTTAGTTACTTTGTAGGGGTCTTCAAAACCGAATATATATTGTAACATAAGTGAGCCGTGAAGCCAAATGTCAACCTTTCCGTGTCCATAATTATAGTTGTGTTTCATACTCGGCTGTTCACTAAATAGCATAAGAGGAACGAGTTGTATCTGACGCTCTTTTGGCTCAAAACAATGGTATGACTTCATTAATGCCTATTATTATCGAGTTATAGAAAACATTCATTAATTAAGATAAGAAATAACAAAATTCAAAATTCAATTATCAAATACATGAATGAAGTCGTGCTGAGACTGAGGAAACTTTTGGCAGGCCTTCGAAAGACAGACTCCAATACCCGGTCTATTGTTACGAAAAATGGAATCCAAATTAGGAAAGAGTTCTTCACAAATATCCGCGAACTAAATGCAAAACAATTGACAATATTGTAATTCATGTGACATCTGTTGTTAAGCAGTGAATTGTGTCTCAAATAATAATAAGACTTAGTATTGTTGAGTTGTATTATTAAACAATATGTAACAACAATATAATCCTTACTAATGTTTGGTGTTGGGCCGCATCTATCAATCGTTGGACAATGAAGTTTGCGATATCGTGTTTCCACATTTTCTTAAGATTTCCCTTTAAATGTTTACTCCATATTCTGGTTAATCTGTGTTCACTGGAGACAAGTATAACGGCCTCAACTAAATAGGCACTGACAGAGCTGGTAGTGATGGCAAACTTACTCTCGTCGTCAAGAAATATAATTTCAACTAATCTTTTGACAACTACTTGACATAACTCTTGATATCTAACTTTGAGGACAAATAGGAGATACTGTACTAATGAAGTGGCTTTTCCTAATATTATTTCTTTAAGGTCTCGATCGGGTCGGTCTATAACTAATGCTTTTGAGAAACGTTTGAGTAAATGTTTGAAAGGAATGGGTAACTCTTTTATTATAACGTCTTTCTCAATCTCGCTGTGAATATTAGACTTCATACCAAAACCCATTGTTTTTCGACTCCAATGTCTACCGACTCGAATACCACCCATTGATTCCAAGACAGTGATCATGACATGTGAGCCATTGGTATCATTTAGGAGTTCATTCATGTTCGCGACTGTGAACTTTCCGATATCATGCAGCCAATGGGTCGCCCATTTTGAATGTCTTTGTGTACCGGTATTAGCACTGCTTTCTTTGGACAATATTTTAAGTGTTGCCTCAATTAGTGCCTGAAGAACACAACTACTGCTCTGATTCATCATATAGTCGAGTGATATTGTGGTAACGCATATACGCTCTGCCAGTTTGCGGATCAAATCAGTGTTACCGGTATTCTCAATAAGCCATTGAATGCAAAGACTTGAGTGCTTGTGTTGGGAAAGAATCACTTCTTGACCACTTATACTATTACATATACTTTCACTGAATAGCTCTATAATAAAAGGGAAACAAAAGTCATGTGCAGTTTAACTACTATTCAAGTGTGTCTTCGCTATCATTAATATTATTATAAGTTTTCTTAAATTAATATTAAACTAAATCCATTTCAATCAAAACTTACAAGTTTTAGTCATTCTAAACAAAAAATATGCGGTTTTAGTAATTACACGTTGAATGGCATTCAATTTGGTTTTTTGTCAGTTAATAAGTTTAGAGCCTCTTATGTGTAATCAATCAAAATATAATAATTATGACAATAAATGCATTTTTCTTTAATTTTCCTCTAATAATAATATTCCTTTAGTTTTGTGATAAATTTGTAGATTTTTAGTTTCATTAATAGGAACACAACTTCTACTCAAAGACAAGATTCCAGGAAATAATAAAGTTAACTAAAATTGAATTTATAATCTGTTAAAAAATAAATTCAATAAAAAAAGTGTCGAAATATTGAATGGAATGCATTCTGAAAATATGATTCTAATGATTTACTTTTATAAAATTAATATTTTTGTTTTAAATATAGAATAAAAATAGAATAAGTTATGGAAAGAAAATTGAAAAAATAAACTCATAAAAATATAGTTCAGAATTTGAGAAATTACGCAATGTTTGACTTTTAAAATTTGAATTTGATATGCAATAAGGCTTTGAATTGCATGAGATATGCATTTAAAGTAAAGCAAAGTTTGCTTTCAAGTAATTGATTAACTCATAACTTGTTGATTACCCTCTATTTTGTTATACAGAGAGTAAAAGATATACTAAATTGAAATGAAGACATAATTCGGACAATAAGTTGAAAAAAATGGAATCTTCTTTTTAAAGTTAGAGCTCTATTGCATACGATTAATAGGAGTTTTAGTAATGCATTCAGAGGTACTAAAGAAATATTGACAGAAAAGTTTTCAATAGAAATGAGTTTAAGCTATAAATGACTTCTATATGTAAAATATTAACTTTTGGTGACATCTCATAATTTACTTCTACCTTATTATTGAACCAAATTATTCATTAAGTAAAGAAATACAGTTAGAATTGTGAAAATTGTCAACACTGACTTACACTCAATATAATATTGGCCTACATTTGCATTATTTATCGATTGCAATAAGAGATGTATTTGAGTAGAAATAAGATTATATACACTATTAGTGTATGAGATGAGCATAAATAAAGCCAATCAATAAATTAAATTACAATAAAAGCTAATAATAAAATGCAAAATAGCTTATGAATTGAGAAAATAAGTTAATAATGCAATAAAAATGCAATAATAACAACACAAAACATGCGATCCGATTATCAGTCTTTCTCTCAATTCCCTAAAGTGTCCAAATATTACACTTGATATCATTAACTGTTGAGGAAAGAGCTGATAAAAATATAAACCACAAAAGCAAAGCAAAAATAAGTTTTTTCCGAGTCAAGAGACAGACAGTTAAATGCAAAAGCGATTGAACTTAAGATGAAATATACTTAAATAGATAATCAAATGAATGAATGAATACCTCTATCATTATCATCACGAAAGTCATCGTGAATACGGTTAGACATTCTCATAAAATAATCGAAATCATAATAATGATTAGGAGAAGGCGAACGACGAAGTGGTGGCGATGAAGAGGGCGGTCGTCCGGGAGGTGTTCGCGGTTGTGGTGGTCGAGGAGATAAAGAATTACGTCTCCAATACTGTGAATCATTTCGATCATTGTGTTGAATACCGTTTCGATCGCGAGATCGTGACCTCCGATCGCGTCCCCCGTTATTACGTTCGCGATCGCGTCCTGACGATGAACTTGAGGGCCGATTCTTAGACCAACTCATTGTCGACAATGACTTCAATAAGTTTTGAAAAATTCAATTAAGTTTGAGTTCGTTTTTTGCAAATAATAGACAATTATTATGAATACAAAGCAATGATAACTAATTTCAATAATCAAATCATTGATATAAATATGATATGTTTTTGTCAATAATATTAATAATAATAAGAATAATAGCAATAATAGTGGTATTCAATGGATAGCAATAACAGTAGTTATGATTCAATATATTTTTCGGCAATAAATGCTGTCTTTTATAATAATATTAATATCAATAATCATTTTCTTATTAATAATCATTTTCTTTAAAATAATAGCTTTTTTAGAGTAATAGTAATGAGAATAACGGTTGCAATAATTGGCTGAAAATCAATAATTTTTAAGAATTTCAATATCAATATTCAATATATTATTTGTTTCTTCATTAATAAAAAAATATCTAATATTTTATCCAAATATTTATCAAATAATTTGTCGTCAAATATGAATATCAAGAATAATAAGACTTTTTGATTAACAATTGCAGTAAAAAATGATTCAATTAATCAATAAATTTCAATATAATATCAATTAATTGTTTATAATTTCATTTGTTTTGATTCAATCATTGCTTACTATAAGGGAAGAGAAAAACATAAATTAAATAACGTTTAAGTTCATTATCAATACATTCAAAATAACATTGAATTGAATAACACTCAAAACATTTCATTGAAAACAAAAACTATTTCTTATTTTTAATTAATTACCATTTTTTGAATTTAAATTATTAACTAATTTAACGAATAATTGATGTTTAACTTTATTAATGTTGAGGATTTGTCACTTATTTTTAATTATTTAATGTTATATTAATTTAATTTAATTTCAAATAAAAGTTGATTTAATATCTTTAAAATAACAGTAAAACTCACACTTGTATTGAGTGAGTTGTTATACACAATGCTATACTCTATATATCAATACAACTATTATTTAATATCAATATGTTTTGACTTTAATATTAAAACACTCTCTCTTCGAACGATTCACTCCTTCTTATGGAACTATAATTTTATAGTGTTTTCAATTTAATTGAATAAATTTTAGTAAAAAATTGTTGTACTTTTTATGCTATGATATTATATTGAAATAAACTGCAATGTTCAGCTATAAATAGGACCATAATATCTATATATCTATTTATCACTTGACGTAACAATAAATGCATTTAACTTGTATCCAATGGGACTCTATAAGACCGTACGACTAATAGAATAGCCTCTCTTTATAGGAAAATTATTTATGATAAACTCAACATTCTTATATTATTTTAATTAGAATTAAATAATTTCAAAATCGACTTGTTAAGTTATTTAATAGTTTTGATTCTTATAAAGAATATGTTTCACTTTATTCTAAATAAAATTGATTTAGTGAACAATCCATTCAAAAAAGTGTAAACTGTACTAACGGTTAACTAACATGAAAATTATATTTGATATGCAATAAAAACTTGAATGCATGGAATTAGCATGATAATTTGAGAAAATAAATATTCGAAATGTATATTTATCAATTTGTAGTAATTATAAGCATAATTTTATGAAAAGTTTGATAGGTTAGAGAGAGTGCTAAAAAGCTATACCATATTTTATTGAACATTTCCTATTGAAAAAGCACTTAAAAACATTAACGTAGTCTAAAGTTTTCAGAATGTTTGTAATGTAAATATTTGTATTTATTCGCTTCCCGACCACTTCCAACTGACAAATTAATGAAAAAGTTTCTCTTTTCAATGCATCACAAGTTTTAATTTACTATTTGTTAGATATGTTTATGCAAAACTTCTATTTAAATGCAGTGAATTCTGTTTCTGCTCAGTTTTTGAAAAAGACGATAATACTGTTCTTCGAGAGTCTAAAAGTCTTAAACTAATTCTAGAGTTTCTTTAATAAAATAATAGTGGCTTTTGAATGATTGATTTTTAAACATTTTTAAAATCTTACAGTGAGTGCTATTCTTACTTTATATTTTAGAAGCATTAAAAGTTCTAATATTATTTCACCATATAATAAGTTGTGCTAAGTTAACATTATAATTTAAGACCTACCAAAACACTGTCCAAAAAACTAAAGGTTTCAGCAATTCTAATGTTATGCAAAGAAAAAAAAAGTTTGATTGTCAGAATCAAGTGACAAATCATTAATCAATTATTTCAATGAAACCGATAACACGAACGCTCAAAACATTTGAAGTCAAGACTAAATATTGGTGTTAATTATGCTTTGAAAGTAAAAGTAAATTAAAAAGCACTAAAAATTATTTATTTTAGCAAAAGTAAAAGCATTAAAATTAAATTAAAAGTTAAAAAGTAAAAGTAAAATAAACAAGACTGACACAGCATTACAGAACTCGTATTGAGATTGTTTGAAATTTGTAACTACAGACAAATTGTAGACATCCGCGCGTTTTGCTGCTAAATATAGCCCCAACCTTAAAATCCAAGAACAAATCCGCTAATAGCGCGCTCCGCGCGCGTTACCGCTCAACCTAACCCCCAAATCCTTTATTATCAAATGAGTCATTCATCAATCATTATAAGTGAAGAGTCCTTAACTAACAAAGCCATATATTCATTTATCATTATTAGTAAATAGTCCCATTATCAACAAAGCCATCATTTTTCTATGATTAATAGTGAAGACTCCCTTTATTAACTAATACATAAATTCTGCTATCATTATTAGTATAGATCTTTTATTATTAATGCCATATATTACTCTATTATTATTATAGAGCCTATTATTGACAAAGCCTTACATTCGGCTATTATAATTAAACAATTGGCTTTCATAAACAATGGTGCCAGCGAGATGATAGTTTTACCTGTTTATTAGCAAAGGAATGCTTCTCCGCCATTATAAGTTATGTTGCTTTCAATAAAAATAGGATCCGCTAGGTGTTAATTTTTATCACTTCATTAACAAAGAAATGCTTCTTCATCATTATAAGATACCTTGTCTTTGTTAAGAATGGGATCACCTAGGTAATAATTTATCTCTTTTTGATAACATTGGGATG
>JAQFXV010001908.1:0-11835 GCA_034694065.1 Camisia spinifer | reverse complement strand
TAACCTATTGAAGAAAGCAGTTAGGTAAATTTCCCTCGGTCAAAATATCGGTCCCAACATGAGAATAACTCAAAAAATTTATGCAAAAATTAGATCAAAATAAAGCACATAAAACCATCAAAAACCACAAATGTCGGTTTTGCAAAAGACTGTATCTAAATTAAACTAAAGAAAAATCTAAATCAGTATAAAATAATGAATACTCCGGAAAATTTGAAATTATCTAAATTTTGATTCGTGTCCGTAAACATTTAGTTGATTTAAAAAATAAAAAATTCATCCCTTTTTAACTATATGAATGATTTGTGACTCAAACTAATGTATTATTTTGATATGAATAAAAAAAACTGATTATTTGGACCCTTTATAAATGACTTCTTCTCAGAAAAGTCTTCCGCTTTCATTTCCATATATATAAGAATGTAATTCTATGCTATTAAGGTCGACATGTCTTAAAAAATAAGTTTTAATTACATAGACATATTAATAGATATAAAACTAAAGGTTTTGCATTAAAATTTCTAATGATAACATGTAAATGCAATTTTTTTGAAATAGGATCATTTTTAATTAATGAAAAGATAGTTTTTCACTCAATTAAAAGCACATAATATACGTTTAATAATGCGTTTTAAAAATGCAGTATATCTAATCAATATTAGTCTTAATGAAGTGCTAACAGTTATTTTGAAGATAGGTCTGCTTTCTTAAGAACTCCTGTCTTGCAATGCAGGAAAATTGTGTCAACTCTCTTGAAAATGAAATTCTTATTAATTTACTTTTTTGTGCAACATCTTATGAGTGAATCATTTCAATGGATGGCTTTGTATGGATTCAGTAGTTCCCCCACTCAAATACTTGAGTCTTAACAAATACCTATTTCAGCAATGATGTTATCATCGAGTTATAGCATAGAATGAAATTATAAAAAATTCATAACTACCCAAACTTTGCTTTTATTTGTTGAGAGCCCAATACAATGTCGAAATTTGATAGGGATTATGAAACAATCTTGTTTTTCTTACCTTAACTTTTTTCTATTGAAATGAAAATATATAGAAAGTTATGTAAACACTACACAAAAAGTTATAATGGATTTTTGAATCACTAAAAGTTTGTTTTGAAACTAACTATACAAGAAAAAAGTTAATTTGTTCGAGAAATTCAAGGATTGTTAAAAACTTCAATAACAAAATATCTTTGAGAAAATTTTCATTATTTTTTGATTGTAATATTAAGTTATTTTTAAAAGCAATTCAATCCATGTCTATAAGCTTTATACACGTGTAAAGCTCTTGAGCAGTGATCCGTGGGTGGCGTCCGTATGCGGCCAATTGACTAATTTTTATGGCCTTTTCAACATTTAAATTAAGTTTTATAAGATAATCATCGATATATCTGTAAAACGAGAGCTTAATTTAGTTAAAAATCTAGTTTCAAAATCAATTTCTGATATTCTTTTCTTCTGCAAAATTCTACTCAGAGTTTTGTGGTTTTTTGCCCTTTGTTGAAATGAGTTGCCGATCACTGCTCTAAAGTCTCGTATTCAATAGGATCTAATTCAGGATGAACAAATTCAGAATGTCCAAAATATGTAGCTATTTTAATCATAGATAAATCAATTGGTAAGAATATAGACTCCAAATTCGGAATCTCCCGGTTTTCATATGATGTTCGAAATTAGAGGGAATGAAATTTGATATCAATATTGACTCTATGAGGCATAAATTTTTGCATTTCTGAGATTCCCGAAAATCTAGAATTACAGAGTTGACTCCCGAAAGTACTGACTTTACGAGTAAACGAGTGAATATCCCTCATTTCACATGCAAAAACTTGCCTTATTTGAATTTCATCTAGTAAAAAGTTCTATTCATTCAAGTTTCTCACTATTTTAACTTAAATAACTGGCTATTTCTGAAAGATCTAAGTTTTATTAAAAATATTTAGATCAAAGAAGACAAAAAGCTTTTGAAATTTTTTTATCTTGATGTATATCTAACTTATTTAACATAAAAAGAAAATTTAGGCCATAAATGAGACAAAAACTAAAAATCTATAACAACTTCACTTAATCTTCTAACTATTTTCTTAACAAGAAGATAAAACTAATACTTAGTCTTTTATTGACTACAAGCAAAATAAGCATTAAGTAATGTTCTACTCTTCTAATGTCTATCTTTGTTTATGCTCTTATTTTCCCTTCACTAAGTTATTCTCTTTATTTTTCTCATTATTTCTTTCTATTCTTTGTTTCTTTTTCATTCCTCTACTATCTTATCAATTGTTGACCAAATATTTTGTGTTAAGTTAATAAAACTTATTCAGCATTAAAACTAATGTTTTACTTATGATACTTATGATAGGTAAAGTCGGTTATATCCACATAATGTCGTGGCCAGAATTTCGTAGCAATAATTTCGCGGCAAGAATATCGTGGGACAAAATGTCGCGAAACAAAATATCGTGAGACCAAATTTAGTTTACTCATTATATAACATAATATCTGGTTACAGAATTGGATGATAGTGAGCCTACATACTTCAACCAGTAAATTTCAAATTAAAAATAGTAGTAGAATATTAGAATAAATTAAACAGAATTATATAAATGCTTATGATTATCGTCCCATTTATTGAAATAAAAAAATGGAAATGAGTAAAGTTGGAATTTATGTATGTAATTAATTTAATGGAAATATCACTATATATATATGACGACATTATGAGTTCACGACATTATTTGTTCACGTTTTTTGTCTAATGACATTTTGTCCACGACATTTTTACCATGACATTGTGTCCTAGAACCGTGAAGTCATGCCAATACAACTTAATCATTGTTGAAATGATGTTAAGAAATTATACAGTTTATACACATCTGTTACTATTCTACAGAGAATTTCTTTAGGATATAATTTACATTCAAGATAAATATTGTTAACTCTGATTCTAACTCAAGAGAAGTCAACAAAAAGCTAACATCGTATAAATTTTTTTCCAATTTTCTTTTTCTAGCTTTTTATACTCTTTTCTTAGCATTGAATTTGAGGACTAAGCTATCAATTCTTGGAATGAAAAATGTTTAAGATTTACTACTAATTAAGAATCGATTCTCTATTAGAAAACAAATTGTTCGCTAAGTTTTTAAGAACGAAACTTCTTCTGTTGTGTTTTTTGAATTAAAATTAATGTTATGTTTGACTTTCTAAGTAAAAGCGTGTCTTTTAATATAAAATCAAATTTTCAGAAATTAAATTAATGCCATTTTTCATTCATAAGTGATTTTTTCATGCCTTTTATATAATTTAAGTGAGTTTCCAAGAATATTGAATAATTCTAAATGGCATTTCTGCAGAATCTTTCTGTTTGAGTGACCCAAGAGTTGTTTTCATATGCGGTGAATGGATGTAATCTATTATCCATTAAAAAGAATTTACATCTATATTTACTTTCAACTATATATCTGATACATATCAGTAAATGTAAAAAAAATCCATTGAAATTCAACTGTCGAGTATATGATATTTATATTACAAATGAAAAAAAATTCCTCTTCAATAAGCATTTTTAAAAAATTTCATAAAGACTTTATCTGTATTTTAAGCAATAAGTTGAGATCAATGAAGTTCCCCTAAAATTCAATTAGCAAAATAACATATTTTCTCAATTGAAAACTACTAATTTATCTGTCATTTGGGTCACCGTAAGTTAATGAGCGTGATAAGTTATCAAAGTAACTTACTTGATAAGTTTTCAAACTTTTGTAGTTTTTAATTTGCAAAATAGTTTGTATGTAGAAAATATACTATTGTGAAAAATGAAAGTATGAACTCACTTTTTTCAACTTATTGCTCAAAATACATTCATGAATTTTTTTTCAAAAATGCTTATTTGAAATGCCTTTTTGAAAATTTCACTTCATATGTGGTTATTGTCAAGTCTTGAAATGGATTTTATATTGATTTCAACCATTTACACCATCGGGTAATTTTTTTGTAGCACTTAAGGCTCTAAGACATCATTTCTTACAGAAATTTGCGTCAAAGTATCAAAAGTGGGATAAAAACTTTTAAAAGAATTTGTAAACAAGAAAAAGGTGGAAAAGCCAACTTTGAACTTATATAAAAATAAAATTTCTGAAAATATTTCACAGGATTTAGCGCTTCAATGAATATTGTGTATTGAAGCTGACATTTTCTACTTACTACAAAAGTTTAGTAAACATCTTAACTCGAATTTCTTTTACAGCTTCCAAAATATTTATTTACATCAACAGATTTTGATATGTATACACTTTCTTTTGAATTCATTGCTTATGTAATTATATTTCAATTCCGACTCATTCTTATTCTATTATTCTCGAGCAGTTTTTAGAGCCTACTCATCTTCGGAAGTTCGGAAAAATTCTCCGTTGAATTTGATGTGATTGAGATTAAACCTCTAGGCATTTAAGAACTTCAAATAAATAAAACTTTATTCATAAGTAAAATTCGATTTTAGTTTTTCATCAATTCTAATTATTTCATATTTCTGTTCTGTTTGTCTTAAATAAAATTTATAATTCAATAGAAAATGTAGATTTCGATGATTTTTTTCTTAAAAATAGCACTTTATTGCAAAATATTAAGCTAATATTATAAATTGAGGAATCTCGAAATTAATGAATGATTACTAACTTAGTATGGGTTCATATGAATTACAGTGTTGACAAACGTTGTGAATACAGTTATAAGATTTCTCCTTTTATCTGTTTGAAAGATAATTCATTTTATTCTGAAAATTTTTAATTTAGTTATTTCAATTTAACATTTTGAGTTAATTCAGTTTTAAACAAGTAGTATTTCATAAAAATAAATCCATTTTAAGACTGACTTTCGCTTAGGCGTTAATTTAATTGCGTTTTTCTCCATTCAGGGTTTTTGTAAAGCTCTTGTCAACACTGCTACTCATATGTAAACTAGTTTAGTATTCAGTCTTTTCCAGGGTCTGAAGCTGCAAAAGGGGGTCTAACTAATTGGATTTGAATAACAATTTGGGTTACGATCTGCAAAACTACGAAATTTGCAAATATTCTTAACCTTTTTTAATGTTTTTAGTTCAAAGTGCAATAATTTAGCAAAAATTACTACAAATTCTAGAAAATAGAATAATTTTGACTTTTGGTAGCATTATTTCTCAAATGGCTTTACAAATACGCATTTTCTTTCCTTAATTTCCCCTTTTTCAGAATACCTAATTTTTCAGAAAAGATTTCATCGAAGAGCAAATTTAAGCTATTATTTCAAACCTCGCTCGTAAAAAATACTGTAATAAATATATCTAACCTTATAGTAATATCTTAGTATTGTTAAATTATTGTCTGAACCCTTAAATAAAATAGAAAGCACACCAATTTTTTTGTACTCATTTTCAAAGTTAAAGCAAAAGTTTCCTCTTGCAATCCCTCATTATATAGACTTATTAAAAGACTCGTCAAAAATGATGATCTTATTAAACATTCACAAAATTAATTATAAGAAAATAAAAGTTTAATTTCTTTCTAGAACCTAAAGCACTCTTAAACTCACCATTCCTTATTAACAAATGCGTAATAAAGTTAAGACATCTGAAAGCGAAAATGAATGAAAACAAAGAAAATAACTTCTGATGGCATTGTCTTCATTAATAAAGAAACAATGGTAAAGTATAAGATAAAAATGGCTTGCATTGAAACTATTGCAATACGTTTGCTTCGAAAAAAATGTCTTTAATTTGTGATGAGAGGAGTCCTTACCGTACTCTATGCTATGATTTAATAATGTAATAAAAGCGAAAAATTCTATAATTTTACTGTCTATTTGACAAAAAACTAAGTCAATTATTAAGATTAGGCGTAAAAACTTTTATAACACAATAAAAATTCCATTACTTAATCACTTGTAATGAGCTTCTATTCCTTCTTATTCAACAAAATGAAAAAAGTTATTAATTGAATCAATTTCTCATTGAAAATATATTTTTTTGTTTTAATTCTGAAGATGAATTGATATCAAACCTATAGAAAACATGATAAAATTTGCCATAAATTTACAAAAATTGTAGACTATTTTCCAAATTTTCGAATTAATTTCTCAAAAACGTAATTACAACATAATTTTCATGTCAAACTCCATAACATGATTAATGATAAGTTTATTTAAAATAACTAATGGCTGAAACTTTAATTAAATCGTTTCAATATTTATCATAAACTATCAGAAAATCCCGGTTTTCATAATTTATTAAACATTTTATTAAACAAACTTAACAAATAGATAATTACATCAATCATTCAAATTTAATTTCAGTAAATAATTAATAAAATAAAAAATTGAAATTAAAACAAATAAATCCATTTTTCAATAATTTTTCAATTTAATATTTATTTCTACACAATATTTAAGACAATAATCAATTTAAACGCCATCACACTTAATGTTGATCATGTTTTGAGCCAAATGAGTTTGAACAGTGCCATCACTGCTTTCAACAAGATATGTGACACTTGTCGACCTATCGCCGTGAATCTGTTGGGAACTATTAATACCATCTAATGGTATGTACTCTTTTACAGTGTCATTACGAGCTATGAGTCCATATCTCTCATCATCAACAACTTGAAAGCGTAATGAGTTTTGTTGACGCTTTGCTCCACTGCCAGCACGTTTTGTGCCCGTTGATGATAAAGCGGATGAAGATTCTGGAAAACACGGCAATACAAGCTTGAATTCTTTCCGAAAGTTTTCGTTAAGCCATGCGTATAAAAATGGATTATAACAGGTTGAAGACATGGCCACCAAATGCCCTATAAATCAAATCAAAATTATGGTCAATCATAATGAAAAAGAGTTTTATGCTATAAATCGAAAACTACTTTCGATTTGTCAAAATGAAATCTTTATGAGTTCAAGTCTTTTTGAGACTAAAACTTGAGTTTTGAAGAATTATAAATCAACAAAAATTATTGGAAAAAACCTTAAATTTATTCTCGAAACTATTTTTTTCGAGTTGTATTTTATATTTAGAAAAATATGACTTTTTGAGAAACTCGTTCGAAGAATTTTTCAGCTTTTAAGCGTTTACCTATAAAATAAATGGGAATTATTTCGATTTGCGTATAAATTGACTTTGTATCCAATTTTACTGAATGAAAAAATTATTGCATAACTTATAATTGATTTTGAAGTGTTTATTAGAAAAGTTAGAATATAATGAAAAGAACTGCAAAAAAAGTTTTCAGTTAATACTTTCAAATCCCAAGAGTTTCGCTGAAGTAATATTTTTTATTTAAACAAAAGGAATATCTTCAATAAATTTATGATACAGTATTGGATGGATCATAAATCACTATAATCTAAAAGATAATAAATCCTTAAAATATTCCTCATTCATATGCAAAGTTTTCAGTCATGATCATTACTAAAACAATTTTATTGAACAATAAATTATTTTCATTTCTGAAACAATAATTTTTCATATTTTATTGCGTTTTAGCATTGAATCGCTTCGGGCTTAAGAATAAACTGGAAATAATAAGTAATTAGTGTTAACAACTCGTTTGCAATTCATATTCATATAATATACAAACAAATCCAATAAACCTAAAGTAGTGTTAATGAACAAATACTTTTTTATGACAGAATGATTTCATTTAATAAAAAGCAAACTTTGTACAAATGAATGTCTGATGTGGTGTTATTTTTTTCTAATCAACTTATTATTGACTATTATATGAAAAATAAGCATATCTAATAAATAAATTTTCACTAATGAAGTCCAAAAATTGTAAACTTATTTATGGCGATTCTAGTCCTAAAGGCCGAACTCCTAGAGCCCGAATTTCTAGAATCCGAAACCCAGAAAACCGAAACTATTTGAATAAATGATCTTTCATACTGAAAACTCATTATTTGAATAACTGATTATTTATGATCTTATTTTTATTATAATTCTGATTATTATTTAATTTACAACAATAGAATATTTCATCTCAGTTATAAATTTTTAATATTACTTTAAAATAAAAATCTGTAATAAATAATAATATCTGAAAAGTAAAAATTTATGAACAATTTAAAATATCATTTATTTAAATAGTTTCGAGCTTCAGGAATTCGGCATTACGAGTTCGGCCTTACGGAGTTCGGCTTTTAGGTTTTCGGCATTCAGGAAAGACAACATATGCGGCTGCTTGAGATTGGGAATATTCTTCAGGGTTGGTTTTGTTGAGGTGATTTATTAATTTTTACTTCACTTTAATGAGTCCACATATCACAGAACACTTTAATTGAACGCTTGAATTAGTTCTTACGCTTTCATTTCATTTTCTTGTTACAGCTTTTCATTACTGAAATTAATTTGTTTTGAATGATCTTTAGTTCAGAAATAATTCAAGCGCTTTCTTGTAGAGTATTTATTTCAATTCAAGTATATTTTTGTAAAAGAACTAATTGCTAAATAAATTCACTAAATGAATGAGTTTTTGAGTATCACAACTCATGAAATTCATCTAACAATAAAAAAAATCAATTGTTCTTTCTAACTATCTATTGACTTTTTTAACTATTCAGTCCTCAAAAAAATCAATTATTCTTTTGAAGAATGAATAATAATATTTTGAATTTATTTTTAAATTAAATCAAACATCCTGTATATAAAAAATGAATTAAGTTTAAATTTAAAATTAATTCTCAACTGACAAAAGTTATTTGACTTCTCTTTGCTTAGAATTTTACTTTAAAGGTCACATTTTCTATTTTTTGCTTTTTTGAAAAAATTCCTCGACTTTATTAAATTATTTATTTATTTTAAGTATAAATTGATTAGTGAAATCTCTAATTATCACATAGAGTATTTTCAAATGAAATATCACCCAACTATTTATTTTGCTATAATGAGAGATCTATTTTTTAACCAAAAGATTAAAACCAAAGCAAGTTTTTCCATATAAACGGTGAAATAGAGATAAGGTCAATAAATTATGCGACAAATTACAAGTGTCTCGAGTGTTATTTTCAATTTAAACGATGATAACCCAAAATAGAATATAGTAATGAAATCTGATCAATGAAAGTCATTTAATTTCGTATATAATCCAAGTCTCTCAATAATAAAGCACTAAATAATATTAAAACCCATTAAGACTTACCCAATAAGAAGAAAGCTCTGGAGAATTTCCAATGGGCTGCAGGTATATAAAAATCCTGAACTAAATTATGAGTATTAAGTGGTAACCAAGAAATGCCGAAAATAACGACCATCGATATGAGCATTCGGTTTGTTTTTCTGGTTCTCTCCCTTTCTTGTTCTTCTTTTCTGGCACTTTTGGCGCCAGGCATTGATCGGGCTCTTAGGGATAGTTTACTACAGACTCTTATATAACAGAATGATATTATTATAAATGGTATTACAAATTGTAGGACTGATGTCGACAAACCGAATGCCTTTCTTGAGGTCTCGTGAGGCCAGTCTTCGTCACAGAAGTTTATATCTTCATCGTATGGGATCATTGTTACGAAAAAACCGTAAGGCATTGTTAACAGACTGGCTGAAAACCATATGAACCCTATTATTATTAAACATGTTTTCATTGGCATTCGGGCTTTGAATGGATATATAATTACGAAGAATCGATCGATAGCTATAGCCATTAGCGTAAAGGCGGATATATATACAGAAACACCTAATTTAATAAAAAAGATTATAACTTATTAGTAAAATGTCATTTCAAAAAAGTTTTTATTCAAAATTATTCAAATTTTTTCATATCAAATTTACTCTAAATTGGAAACAAGGATTAATATTTTTATATGTTATTCAATAGTTGAACGAATATTTCTTTAAACTTAATAATTTCAAAAATGAGAAACTTTTTTAATCTTTAGATCCTTTTTAATATTTCTATTGAGAATTTTTTCTTCAATTATTCAAATTCATGGAAATATTTCATGTTTTATATTCAAAAGTCTATTTTTAGGAAAATCTAGAGATTAAACTTCAAAATTCAATTCATTGCAAAAGCTCTTCTTTTCAATAATTTAGGAGGAATTGCTTAATAATCTGAATTATTTGAATAGATTATTAAGCTCATGACCCAAATAACGAACATGGTTTAACTTAATGAAATAACAATTTATTTTGTTGACTTTGTTATCTCCAAATTTATTTCACAATTCATTTCATTCTATAATTAAGGTTTAAAATTGAGAATAAAAATTGAGTTGGAACCGAACAAATGATATTGTATTTTTTGATGAAATTGTTAAATCAAAATATTTTACTTATGTTTTAGTGTTAGTTTTCGAGTAAATATTCTAATTATCCATTCGTGTATTTCAAAACTAAACTCAGCTTAATGTTACGCAATTAAAAATATTGTTATAAATTATCTGATGTTCTTAGGCATAGAAGTTCTAATCATAGTTTAGTAAAGGGCTTCGCACACTTTTTAACCAAATGGGACAAATCATTGTCGCAAATCAGTTTAAGTACCAAATATTTTATTCATGACTTTATAAGTTTTAATTCTTAAAAATTAGCTACATCAATATTAAGAGTTAAGTTGTTTGCAGAAACTAATTTCCAACATCATTGAGATTTCAAATCTGAAAGTTTGAATTTTTGTTTAGATTGAATGAATATATTGTTCACAATTATTAACAACAAAAGCCTTACAAGTTAGTAATTTTTACTGCCTTAATAATGAGAATTGTTTTCTTCTATATTGAGAAGAATACTATTTGCGACTAATTCTGATTTCAGTTCTTCACAACTGATAATTAACTTCTTTTTTGATAACAACAAATTGCCATTATCTTTAGTTTGCAACACAGGTGTAGTTTCGCTTCTAAAATAATTATTGAGTTCAGAAGTTTTTCTGTGAAAATACTTTTTAAAAAATCAACTAATTAGAGTTAATTATTAAACAGGGTCTCAAAATATTTTTCAGTTTAAGATTCTATTAAACCTTAAATTTAGTTTCATTGCAGTCTTGATTTGCAAAAGTTGTGTCCAATCATTGAATTCCAATATGTAAGTTTTCCAAGTTTTCGAGACTATAAAATGGAAACTTGTGTTATATGAATAAATTCTCGCGGGTTAAAAATTTCCAGTCAAAGGACCGGGTCTGGCCCGCAGGCTGCGGTTTGGGAAGCCCTGGTTTACTAGAATGTGCAAAAGGAAAATATTAATATTATTTGATTTTTTGAGTTTACGAAAAAGACTCTGAGCACAGAAAAAATTTTATTCGAAAAATAACTGGAATATAAGATCTAAGAATCAAATTTTTTTTGATCCATTTTCGAAAGAGACATTTTTCCAAGAATTTTTATTTATAACTCGGATTTAATAAAGCTTTAAGGTTTAGATTTCATTCTTCTGGAAAAAATATTTTTAGACTCATGTTAAGTTCGAAAATCTTTGAAGATAAAAGTTTCGAACAAATTGAATAAAATATTTTCAGCAAAGCTGTAGCTTTCAAAAAGTACTTCGTTCGGAAAATATATGATTAAGTTTTATTTTTTTCAGAACGTGAGCATAAATTACACATTATCAGAGGGAGAAAAATATTTAATCAATAAATTCGCTCAAATAATTCAAAAAATAAATTCTATTAATAATTCAAAATTAGATTTTCGCTTCGTTTTAGATATTATTTAAATTTCGAGTTAATTCAAAAAATCCAAATACAGTCGACTCTCTCTATAATGAACTTCCTTATAGTGAACAACTCGCTATAATGTATACTCTTAGAAAGTTTGGTTGGTTTGCTATAGAGTTAATGTTAGAAAACTCTCCTTGTAATGAACTCCTATAT
>JAQFXV010001907.1:0-11837 GCA_034694065.1 Camisia spinifer | reverse complement strand
GAATCTCATTTTCTAAATAAGAAACCTATTAAAAGAAATTAAGTTATTATTAATACAATTAATGAAACAAAAAGTAATACTAATTAAAATAAATGAGAGACCACTCGAGTGTTTGGATCCAAACCCATAGCAAGAAAAGAATGCAATAAATTAGTTAATCGATTGTCACGAATACCACCCACAGATTGAGCTATCTTTTCACACAAAACATTCAATTCTTGTTCATTCAATAGTTCATTAATTGGTTGTTTTGTTTTTGACACTTTCATTAACCAAAACGATAATTCATTAAACAGTTTATTATTTTTTCTGTAAAATTCTTTTCTATAATATTCCGAACTCTTATCCATTAAAATTTTATTATAATTTTCAATGTCAGCAATAATTGGTTCAATTTTCGAGCCATCAGTCCTAGTATTCAATAAACTTTTTGATCCATTAATTGTTATTTTTCTCAATTGGTTTCGGTCTAAAAGACGTAAACTTAACATTTCAATTAAATTATTTTCAAAATCACATGTGATTTAAGTTTAAAGAACTTTAATATTTTGTTTATATTTATTGACATCTTTTGCGCCATCTCTTTATCATTTAGTTTAGAATTGAATTTTTCTCTTGAAAAATATTATTCTTCAATAGAATTAAATTCTAATTAATAGAACTTATGGTTTGGATTCACTCATGACTTAAATTTATTAAAATTATTAATAAAATTCATCCATAAGAAAAAGTTAAACTACTTTTTGAAGAGTATTTTTTTGATAACATGAATGAATTCAATCTAAGAATTAATTCTCAAACTTTTACTGATATATAATTATTAATACTTTTATGCACTGATAATCAGTACAATTAAATCTCAATTTTGATATGAAAATGAAATAAAAACTTTTGAACAATAAATTATAATTTGAAATAATTTTTAATTTTCAATAAGAACGAAATAGACTCAAAAAAATACAATAATTTTCACATAATATTCTGAATTGCGATACAATTAATAAAAATCATATATAAAAGAATTAAATCAATCTTTTATGAGATATGAAAAGAAGGGATAATTAATTCGTTCACTTATTGATTGGCAAATAAATGAAAAATTAGAGAAAAATTAATATAATTGAATAGAATTAAAATTGTAGTTGATTACGAAAGTTGACTATTGAAAAGTCAACAATTGTTGATCTAAATTTCAATTTTTTCGACCCCCTTTCCATTTTTTCATGCGAGATCTGGGCCCGATCTTAGGCCCGATATTGATTTCAACTTCTTCTTCTTCGTCTTCATCTTTCTTTCTTTTCTTAGAGAACTTTCCTCTGAGATCATCGAGTGAAGAGCCGGACAAGAGTTTGTGTTGAATGGTCTGTATTTTAGAGCTTGAAATGCCATAAACAGCGGTCAAGAAGTTTTGGCAGACCTGAACTTTCTTACCCCTCACGTCAACAAAATAAGTCCAACTCACGGTCTTATTATGTCGAACAGGGTTCTGAACCGTACGCTTTGGGTCATCAGCACTCATAAGTCCCGCTAAAAAGTAATTCTGATTACTTTTATTCTTAATCGACCAAAATCTGTATCAATTAATTCAAGTCATAAATCAGTTTGGATTTTATGCTAAAAAGTTTAATCAAATCATTAGAACTCAAGTTATAAGAAATCATTTATCATGAAAATTAAGCTCAAAAAAGAAATTTTTCAGTTTTAGAACTTTCGAAAATTTAACCAAAAAGTTTTGATTAAATAAAATTCATTCAATAGAGAAAAAATTTTAGACTCAACATAATTATGAATAACTGAATGAATGAATAAATAGTGAAAAAGACGAAAAAATTGATAAAATAATAACAAAGTAAAAATTATTTCGATTTTGAGACCTATTAAAGCAGTCTTCCTGTACTTGTGGCGCAAATTTATTAAAACACTGTCTCTTAAGACAACATTTGGCGACTGGTGTCAGACCTGCAATCGGTTTCTCATATTCAGTCTCTTCTTCGTATTGATTCATATCTTGTTCATCATTCACATCAATAATGGTATGGTCTGAAGCCGAGGCCGGGAGTATCATAATTGTGGTCGGATGTGATGTCATCTCATTGTCTGACATTATCCTAACATTGAATTAGTTTATTATTGGATGAAAACTTTTCTTAAACTTTTTTTCTATTCAAATACAGTATTTTAATAGAAGTATTTGTCGTCCATTTGTAATAATAAGTTATCAATAATAATAATATGTCTGCAAAACAGGTTATCTACCATTGAGAGTAAGCGCGCATTATTTGGTTCTTATATTCAATACTTATTGTGTAGTTATTTGTATTTGATTTCAGCTTAAATAACACTTATTTTTATTTCTCGTAACCTTTCTTAGGTTTTATTCACAAACAATTCAATCTAAAATTGCTATTATTTTCAAATCAGTTTTCAAGTCTTGTTTCAATACCTTTTCAATTGACTTTATTAGCCTTTAAAATAAGTTAAATTCAATAAATTGACAACTTTTTAGTTTTTTCGTCAAAAATACGAGTTTTTGTTCAGGAATAATGAATATATTCAGTCAAGTGATTGAAGAACAGAATAAATAAATTGTGCGATATTTTTGAATTGAAAGTTTATTGAATTCATTATTTATGAATATTATTGAATTATAACTTAAGTTAAATGAATTCACAATGTATTGAAGTTTCAAAATTATTATACTTTTATACATTTTCTATAGAAACTGATTTTATATTTAACTAAATTTTACATATATTTCATACGATTATTAAATGAAAAATGAATCACAAATTCAAGTTATGATAAGAATAATTAGTCGTTATTTAAATTAAAGTTTGATCTTTAGAGAGATTAAAGTATTATTAAATACTTTTAAGCTTAACATTATATTCAACAAAGTTTTTCAATTATTAATCAAATTTAATACAGAATAATATAAAAATTGTCAATGGCTTAAAAACTGATTCACAATCAATTCATAAAATAAACTTATTATTTAAAAACTGGAAAAAATTACAAATAAAGATAAGTTGAATGACTTGACAAACGATTACTTGAATTATTTCTAAGACAACAACAAATCCAATCAATAATTACAATAGAATTTAAGTTTAACAATAGTTGAATGGTATTAAAAATCAATTACAATATATAATAAGTTTTAAACAAAATCTCAATTGAAAAGTAGCCGATAATGGATCAAAAATCAATTCCTAATAACATTGATCTCCGACTGATTATTCAAAACGGCAGCAAAATTATGAGGAATTAATATTTCGCTGAGAAAAAGTCCATTATTACTAACAATCGTAGAATTGGGTTCGATATAATTCCTATTCTTTTTGGTAATCTTTTTAGATGTTTGTCCCTCTTCTAGCCTTTTCTTGACTGTGTGCTGATTAGCACGTCTTTCTTTATCATATTTACCTCTTTGGTCTTCAAGTGGGTCTCCATTTACTAACTTTGTCTGCAATACTCTGAGTCTCTTATCAGAGACGCCATAAACAGCCAAAAAGAATCCCTTACAGACCTGCTCTTTTCTGCCCCTAATGTCCACCCAATACTTCCAACTGAGGGACTTATTCTTCTTCAGTGGACGACTTGTTTTCTGTTTTGGCGTTTGCGCTGCCATTAATCCAACTAAAAAGTAATTCTGTTTCGCGTAATCACCGATTCTCCAAAAGCTATCAATAAATAATTCATTCTTTAAAACTTGTTAAACTTTAAAACATTTTAGTCTTAAATCTCTTAAGTTTTGAACTTTTATCAAATATTTCTAATCCTTATTCAGCTTGAATTGAGTGAAATTATGAAACTTTAGTTATTTATCAGAAAATTTTTAGTTAATCTTTGTCTTAATTTTGATTTTATTTTAGTTTTTCGTTTCTGAGGTCTGAATAATGACTGAATTATTTGATTATTTAGTTTTGAATATAAATAATTGACTTCAGAGTTGATAATAATTAATAATAAATGTTTAAAAATGAAATACTTGTTGAAGAGATCGTTCTGTACTTTCGGTAATACTTTTTCATAGCATTTCTTCTTAAGACAGCATTTTGTGACTGGTGTCAGATCTTTACTTCCGTCCACTTCTTCTGTTCTCAACACGTCTCGAGACAGTGTTTGTGACAATTCATTCGCTAATTGACTGCCAACTGATGTTAACAATTCTGCTTCACTTAAAATATGTGTCATTTTAACAAATGTTTAAACTTTTCAAAATATTAAATAATTTAAAAGACTTTAAGTCTGAATGAATTAATGAATTGAAACGAAATGTGTTAACACTTAAGCCATTTTGAGCCATACAATGAAGCAGTAATGGGCGTAACAGACATTTGAATACATGCGTCGATCAAAGGGCGTAACTAATGATATGACATATAATATGACATCACTTTATAAATACACTGATAAGTAAATAGACTGACAATTAATTATTGGTTTATTAACTTTTTAAAAGTTTTCAACTTCTTTCAAAACATTATTTTCTTTCAAAAAATTAATGTTTAAGTTTGAGGAAGTTTTTATTCAATGTATGAAATATGGCTCTAATTATAAAAAATATATCATAAGTGACCTAATATTGCAGTTTTCGTTATGTGAGAGATATCTTACTTGACATATATTAGTGTTAGTTATAGTTCTTTATTCATAATTAAAGGGAAAAAGTTTTTTAATGTATTTTATTCGAAATAATGTTTCAATTAGAGTTCAAAATCTAAAACTTTTTACATAGTGAAAGATGTATTAATGATAATGATTTATTTGACATAACTTTCATCCTTTCAAACAAACGAAATGTATTTCACATTTAATTGTAAATTAATTCACTTTTATTTCGTATTTCGAACTTTTTGAAACTTTAATCAATTTACTATTTTGAAGCTCTTAAATAATAGAGAAAAAATATATATTAAAATAGGTATAATTTGAACTCAAACTAAAATATTTGAGTTCTGCAAAAATTGAAACAAGTTCTGAAGTATTGTTACGAATGATTTGAGATTAGTTAGAATTTAAATGAATTACTGAAAAATTGAATCATTCTCTAGAACTTTGCCATATATTTATACATAAGAGACCGTATTTGAAGATTAAAATCGAAGACATTTTCTTCACAAACAAAATCTAGTAATAAATTCAATCGAATTGATATCAATGATTAATTTTAATGATAAGAAAAAACATTACAAAGAGTTTAATAATGATCTCTTTTCATAAATTTGATAAAATATACAATTTTTATTTAAATGAAACAAATAATAATTTTTTTAAAAAATTGAAAATAATCATAAAAAACAAATTATTTTCTAACCAAAGCATTTTTCTTGCTCTGCCAGCTATTGAAACGATTATATGCTATTTGTATTTGATGTGATAAATGAGTTGTTAACTAATGGTGTGAGAAAAATATGATTAAAGCTAAAGTCTATAACGAATAAAAATGAAGGACATTATAAATGGTTAAGAATAGAGACTCACATCACTCGTATGGTATTCACGCGCGAGTTTATCATGAAATGGTTGAAGCTTTGCGTATTGAAACCGTTCAAGAGTTGACTTCATTTGAATTAACTTATCTTCAATTTGTGGAGTCGTCGCCGGAAAACATGACCAGAAATGCCTCAACAGTTCATTCAAAGCGAAGGATATATTTTTGAGTTCTTTCTGAACATCAAGAGGTACTTCATCTTTAAGATTACTGGCATGTGATGTCTTCATGAGAGCCCCGCCGGGAGACAACTCGCTTAAGGCAGATATGGCTGAAGCCGATGACAATGCATTCATACATTTCGGCCGCCAATTACTTATCAAATGATCGATTTGGAAATACGATTGTAAAACATTATTACTATTATCATAATAACTATTATTATAGTTATCACTATCACAGTCGCCGTTAGGAATCGGACCCATTAGATATCGATCGCGATTTGTTATGTTAAGCACAGGTATCTTCACTTTTTGAGTCTCACTATCTTTTAGGTCTTCTAATTCTGTTTTCTCTATTAATCTATATTTTTTAGTTCGTTCTCTTTCTTCTTCTGCTTCAAGCATTTCCTTCTCATCAATGACTGGTGTAATCATTGTTGTCATCGATGTCTTTAACTTTTTATTAACATTACCATTAAGTACAGGAAGTGAATCATGAGATTTATTAAGACACGCGTCCAATACCATAATGGAGTGATGATTGAATCGCTTAATCAATGCCTGATTTGCAGATGATATCGAATTCATTGATTCGTTCTTATTATTATTAATATCATCTGAATTGCTATTAGAATTATCGACAGTAGGTATGAATCCGTCTTCAAATGACGACAAATCAACAAATGGATCGATAATTCCTTTTCTTAAGGCTCTATCGATATCACTCTTCGCGTAATCATTGAAAAAGTCTTTCGTAGAAGTATTGCGATCGCGATGAAAGTAATGGGACTGAAAGAATCGCTGCCAAAACTCTTGTTCAGTCACCTTATGTGGAACGCTCTCAAAGTGTTTACGCTTTACAGCCGGGTATGTATTGAAAATCGCTTCTATTATATCTTTAGTTATATTATATTTAATACCATTACATCCATCGACTTGTGGCTGAATATCAGCCAGAAATGCAGCCGAAACGCCCACACTTTGCGATATCGTCTCATTTTTGTCTTCAAATTATTTTCAAAACATATATCAATTAATTGTCATTCAAAGTATAGAATAGTAATCAGTTTGACTAAAATCGGATTCATCTCTACTTTGTTATAACGGTTAATACCATTCAATTCAAGGTTTTGAATGTTTGCTACAATTTTATCGATTCTTTTTTACATTATTTTCAATATTTTGCTTTCGATTCAATCACTGAATTATATAACTATTACCACTATTTGAGATCACAAATCAATAGCTATTCAACTGATAATTGACTAAAAGCAGTAATAAAAGCACTGACACAGAAAACTATTCAATAAATTATCAAATAATTGATATTCAGAAAAGAGTTCAACTCAATCAAAATCCTGACTTTGATTTGATTGATATAAGAAAATAAAGATAAATAATTAGAACAATAAATAAATAACAATTACCTTTAGATTCCATTAATTTATTGGCCGCATAATTAGCCCAGAATTCATCTGCGGTAATGATATTAGGAGTGACCAACTCTTTATACAACTGATAAAGTTCGGGATTTTCAGTCAATATTCGACTCTTTTCTTCCATTTCTTTCGACAATTTTCTCTTGAATTGAGGCAATAATTGTTGTAACAATTCTTTGACTTCATTTCTATCATTCAATTGCGTCTGAACTCCATTAGGATTAACGAAATGAAAAGTATCGCTTCCAGTGTTAAGAACTATTTGTAATTGTATTTTCGGTTTTCCTTCGGGTGATATTTTTTGTGTCTTAATGTCTGCGTATTTATGAGATATAGTGAAAGTGTCCTTTCCATTAGGCATCCAAGCAATCCGTTCTGCCATTAAATATAACTGTCCATCACTTTTCTTCACCCGAACGTATTCAACAACTCTTAATACGTCTTCTGATGAAGTCGTCATTTCGTCCAATATTTCGAGACTCTGTTTAAATATTATTTCAAATTAGTCTCAATTCATTTGTTTATGCGATCTTTGCATCGATTGATCATTCTTTTAGTCTATTTTTATTGTGTTTAGTCTTTAAAGTTTTGTTAATCAAAACTTTTCCGGAACTCATTCGTTATTATTATGAAAATTATTTTTAGAAATAACTGTTTGATCGATAGCTTTGATAAAGAAGTTTTGATTAAAGAAAATATTATTTAAATCAATGCCAATGTATTGTCACAAATGTTTATAACAATTAATTAATAAGATTATTACTAATAAACGGAAGAATAATAGAAATTGAAATCAATGGCGATTGATATTATGCTAAAAGTTTTTTTCTTGAGTTCATTCGCGGACAAAAGCAATGCATTTATATTAGGCGTCAATAGTATTAACACTGCATTCAGTCTTAGACTTACCCCAAAAGTACGCAAAATAATAGTTTGGCTTTATATCAAAATTATTATTAACGACCAAAATATCAATAAATTGACCAAATTTTCAACTCATTTCAATAGCCAGTTGTTAACAATTGATTATTAAAATATAATTAAAAAGAAATAACTGCTTAATTAATAGTAATAATAATTTAACCGATTCCTGAGTTAACAATCGATAGTTTCACAGCCATGAGAGTGTGTATGACTGATAGTATGGCGTAATAATACATTTCAATATAAGTCATTGATGTTACTGAACAAAAATATAGCATTCGTTAAGCAAAGCCTCCCTTTCCCAGCGGTCTCCTATCGGGACTAAACTATAAATGCAATGCTATACCAAAGCGTAATGTTTTTGGAGGGGGGTTGAAAACAACCAATCACAACGCTTTTATATCAATACAGCATAACTACACTTATAATTACTTTAATTTAATTTCGCAAGTTTTTCATCACTTATTTTGATTTTATCCATTGCTTAAATTGATTTTTAATATTCAAATGTATTTAAATAATTAAATATTGTCTTTATATAGTGTTTGATTTTTTAATTGATGTGTTTATTATAAGTTATTTTAAGACTTGAGACTTGATATGAGGGCAAGTATTTGTGAGCTGACATCCATCGACATAAAAAAGAGATAAATTACTGTTTACGTTCAAATATATTAAGTACTTCTGTTCAATTATTGATAATGTTATTTTTTCAATGATAAGCTCAACAAATATTCTGATAATTAAATTGGCTTTTTTAATATAATTAATGAATAGCTCTTTAATTGACTTTATATTCAAATTTAATTAAATCTAAACTGAAGTAATGATATTTATAGACCAATGATTATAATAAAAAAGCAGAACTACTTTTTACATGAAATTATAGGCAATAAATAATTATTATCAACAAATAATACAAAATAAAAATGTTTTACATTAACTGAAATGATAAACATGTTATTTCATATATTTTTAATCAAAAATTGAGAAAAAGCTGACCATAAGAATAGCTAAATAAAAACGCAAATAAGGCTAAATTCAAATCTATTTTTCTATAAATGTTTATGATATGTGCTCTGAAATGCTTAAGAATTAATTTTTTATTCATTTTTAACAATGAATTGGAGCAATTTTTATTCAAAATCAATAAATAGATAAATCTAACCAAAAATTGCATCATTAGTGCAAAAACAATAAAACTATAATTTATAAATAAACAGAAAAGACGATCAAAGTTTTAAACCCTTATTCAATAATTTAAAAGCAATACTCAATGCTTTATAAACATTCTTAAAATGACGTTATTATTGTATTCCTTTAATTAATTAAAGCGTCGGATGTTTCCGCACAATAATAATAGTAAACAAAAAACCCGAAAACATGGAAATCAGTACTGAATTAGCTTTAAATGCAATTAAAAATAGTTTCTCTAATTACAAAAGTTTTGTAAAAAGCAATCCATTGATAGCTTCGGAAATAGAGTCGTCTTTGCGTTGGATTTCATACTTAATAACTGGTAATTATTTTACAATTAATTTGAAAATTTTAATCAATTGAATATTTATTTCAAAACAATAGCAACAAAACTGAATAATTCTCACATAATATCAGAATTATTATATTCTTGTTCTTCATTATTGGCATTATTTAATGATACGATTCTTAGAAGTTCTGCAAATATTAAGATAAATGCCGTCAGTATTTAAATATTTATTTAAATGTTTATTTAATTTCAATTATTTGACAAATTTAATGGATTATTAACTTATTTATTACAGAATTCAGTCGTAGAAAGTCTTCAATTAGTGTTAACTATTATTGATTACATTCAAGTATTTTCTGAATTCACCGCAATTCGAGTCTATGGAGAGGTCGGGAAATGGATTATCGTTACTATTATTCAATTAACAAAGTATTTATCCATAAATAACTATTAACTCAATTTGAAAAATAAAACTAAAATCAATTTAAATTTAATTTTATTAATAATAATCTCCAAAATAGAGTAATAATTCGATTGACATTACTATTAAAGTATTCACAAGGATTACAACGACAACAAGTAATCGTACCTTTAGACAGATCTAAAGACTTAACGCTAAGCAATAGTACAACAGATGATAACAATTGTTGTCCAAATGAATCATTAGTTAGTGATGACATAGAGTTAACAACATTTAAACTGAAACGTTCGGGTCGTGTATTGCGAACCATAGAGAAGGCACCGCCGCGTACACAACGAACATGGCTTTCACCTATTGATAATCATAACATTAAACAATTATTAGAAAAACAGAAACGAACAGCTCTTCCTTCATACCTCGAAGAACACCAAGTAATTGGTGAAATATTACATATTATAAGACCTGTCGCGCATTTGACTGCAATCGCAGGCTTTGGTACCAAAGGATGGACTCCTTATTTAGTCTCTTTAGGACTCGATATCACAAGTTTGAAACTATTAAGTGATCCGCCGAATAAACACTGGAATGTCAATGAACGCATAGAATTAGGTCAAAGATCGTTCGCTTTAATGTTATATCTCTTAAGGTCTCCTTTTTATGATAAATACACAAAAGAGAAAATTTTATCTTTATTAAGATTTTTGTCGAATCACATTCCACTCTTTGGACGATTAATTCGACCCCTTATTGATTATTTACCCGAATGGCAGAAAACTTATTTTTATGTTTGGAATATTTAAATAGACTTTTTTCAATGTTTATTAATATTTTTTATAAACTCCAATGCATTATGTTTTCTAATAATGAAATGTAATCATAACTTAATTGATTTAATGTCTAATTATTTGTAATGGGTTTCAATAATAATGTTTGAAATATTGTTTTTTTGCGAAAACAGTTTATCAGATTCTATAAGATTTAAAATTATATTAACTTATATTCTATTTGACAATAAGACTACTTTTCACACAAATATTTGTTTGTTTTATATTTATTTTGAAAACAATTCGATCTGAATTATTATTTTTGGCTCTTCTGACCCTTTCTCCTGATTATTAATTAAGTGAAATTGAAGTGAACAATACGTTTACTAAACCAGGAAATGGTGTGACACATAAACCTTGATCTCTTCCTATCATATCTTAAATTGATGTTTTCATCAAAATATGGGTCAATCCTTTTTCAAATGAAAATAAAATCAATCGCTTTTACTTTAAGTTTTCATTTTAAGTTTGATACTCAACAAGTGATAACTCGAAAACTATTCAAATTTTATTATTGAAAAAAGACTTACAAAATTCATCGAAATGAAGGTATGTTTTATAACTCATTAGTTTATAAACTTATTAAGTTTTTCGTAAATAGTAATAGCTTTGAGTTTTATCTTAAACTTTTCTCTTTTTTCAATAGTTTTTATCATCTTTGATGTTATTTTTGATGATCAATACAATCAATGCCACTCTTGATATAAGTCAATTCATGCCAGACATCTTTGGAATGGTTCCAATCAATGGTCAAATTAAAATAAACGATCAGGTCTTCAATATAGGCCCTAATTCTACTTCAACTACACCTAAACCTCTGTCAGACGAAAATTTATTCACAAGTCAATTACCAGCCTTTGATTCACAAAATCCAAACTTCGAATCAAGAAATCCGAGCTTTAATTCTCAAAATCCAAACTTCGAATCAAGAAATCCGAGCTTTAATTCTCAAAATCCAAACTTCGAATCAAGAAATCCGAGCTTTAATTCTCAAAATCCAAACTTCGAATCAAGAAATCCGAGCTTTAATTCTCAAAATCCAAACTTCGAATCAAGAAATCCGAGCTTTAATTCTCAAAATCCAA
>JAQFXV010001906.1:0-11842 GCA_034694065.1 Camisia spinifer | reverse complement strand
GAGAATAATCTCATCATCGATGATTAATACTTCTTTACCTTAAATTATTGATATTAATTAGTTTTTACTCGATTTTTTAAATCCTTGGCCGAAATAGTCAATTTTATTAAACCGGCCGGAATTCCTTAAATATCCACACCCAACAATACCCCCATCGAAATCCAGCACTGGCTCTGAGTATTAAATAAACATAATTTGTGTGCTTTTTCTAAAAAAAGGGGTCTAGAGTAAAAGTGATTTACGTGATTGACACATCCCTGGTCTTAAGAACTAAGTTAGACATTATTATGTTTAAGTCGGTTTTTTCAGTCTAACTTTATTTAATGCATGAGTTTTAAATGAATTAAATAAAAAATAATTTTATCTTGATTTTAGTTTCAATCAATTCATTCATCAATTTATATGAGTATTGAAGAAGTGATTCAAACCTATTTTACATTTAATTAATAAATAAATAAAAGTTGACTAAAATAATAATTAGTGAACAGTTGAGTGAAGCCAAAAGAGCTCTCAAATTAATAAATTGAAATTTTTGGATAAACCTATTCCTCGATATAGCGTTCTATCGGATTCAAGAGTGATCGGGAAGGAGTGGATCCAGTTTTCGAGATATCGCATATCAAACAGGTATCAAATGCCAATTTTGAATTAAAACTATTGTGATCTTTTTGCTCAAGCGAAATGAAAAAGACCATTAGCAGTATTGAAAATTAGAAAGCGAAATAAACTATTAAAACAATTGACTTTAGCGTCAAAATTGAAGGCACGAAACACTGCATGAAAAGATTATCTCTTACTCTAATTAAATTTGTGATTCTAATAAATAAGATAAAAAGTGTTTCCATGTTATGAGAAAAAAGAGATTTTTATAAGAAAAGACATAATTTATTCGATTAAATGTAATAAAGAGATTGAGATAAGTAGAAAACATCACTTTATATAAGTATCACCAGTGCATGCATTGAATACTTTGGCATTTGATTTTCACTAAATATTTGCCTTAAAACTATGCTTCAAAATATTTGAATCTTATGAGATTTTGTATCAGATTATATGAAACAGAAATTTTTTATCTGATATCCATTGCAATCACGTACTAATTGACGAATGACTACAATTAATGCTTGTTTTTTACTTCTTGTATAACTTCTGCTAATCATTACTGAAGACGTTCATAAAATCCTTAATGTGTACGACATAGGAATAAAATAATACTTTCTGTATAACAAAGGGATCTAGACTTTGATGTGTTATAACATAACTTCTTATAACAATTACTCGTACATTGAATTTTTTGCTTTTCAGAGATTTACTCTACTTTTTGTTTTTTTAGGGAAAACAAATTCTTTTTTAATAACAGGAAAAATACATTTGAGAGGAAAGGAAAATTTCAAATAAATATCAATTTTTGAGCAACAGTTTAGTAAAATGTTTTCAACATATTCGTCAGTTTTACAGCTTTTATAGCTTTACTTAACTATAGCTTAACTATATTTATATACTTTTCAATATTGATCACTCAATTTCATGGTTTTAAGTATTTATGGGTTCAAATCAACTGAAAAGAAATTCGATAAATCAAAATCATGAAAATCAAGTTATTATTTCCTATTCTTTTATTATGAGCAAAATATTGATAGATTTACAGACATTTTGCATTATGAATGAATAATCATTTTTTCAACAATTTATAATTTAATGCGCATTTGAGAGCTTGAATTTAATGATGGTTTAAAAAACATAAGCAAAAGCACACAAAAAACGAATGAGAATTAACTCAATTATTTTTTTGTTATTTATATTTTTCAAATGCTTTTTTCTTCAAATAAGACGTGAATAAAAATAATGAGTGAATCTGAAACAAAATAAGATATAAAGATTTGATAGTTTACTAAAACAACTTTTTGAAAAAGGCCTAAAATTTTTGATTCAAAAAACAAAATAGAACTTTAAAACCTATCTTGAATGAACATCTATTTGATTAATTTAATTATAATGAGTTTTGTTGAATCAAAAACTTGAATCTGATTTTAGAATAAAAAAAGAACAGAATTAGAATGAGCGATTCAAGAATCTAGAATAAGATTCTTTGAAGGAACATTTTTAAAAATCACAAAATGTTTCGAGTGCTGGAATGAGTTTTAAAATTAGTAATTCATGTATGAAAATACATTTCGATAAGTAAACTAAGCTTTTAAAGTAAACGCATATAAAACTCATGTGATTCAATGTATCAAAAGAATAGATTTATTTCATTTTAATCAAACTTTTTAGTTATATAAGTAAAATATTCCTTTTTATTGACGTCACTGTTTTGATTAACTTAAAAGTTTTCATATAATAGGTTTATTCGGCCCTAGTAGAAGGTCGAGCGAATGTATGATGGTGTGGGAGGGGGACAAAAGTTCAACAAAAGTAATTCACAAGGAAAGTTAAAAAAGAAAAATCGAAATCTTTCATATTTAGATTCTGTAACCAAAAATAGATAAAAAAAAACTAAATTACGTTGATATAGAAATTTAAAAATTTAAACTCAAATGACTTAAAAAATATCAATTTTTCGCGAAATAAAGAATCTGAATTTTGTCGAAATCCTAATCAAAAAATTAAATAGTTCATTGAAATAGCATGCACCACTTAAATTCGAATAACTTATAAACTGCTCATTTAAAAAACCTAACCTATCTTCTCGGCAATCTCTTAATAGTCTCTTTAACAAATTTGACCCCCAAGGCTCAGCCGCTTTGGAGTCTATACAAGATCATAAAAATAGAGATGAAAATTTTTTTTGGAATATGCATTAAACCTCTCTTTGCTCTACCAATTATCATTTATCATATTTTAATCGGAAATTATGAATCATTTTCTACTGAACTTAAGTAACGAAATAGGAGACCTTCATTTTCCATATAACTTATTTCAAACTTGTGGATATGTAGTGACCTTTATTGGATAAAAAATAGTCTATACATTCTAAGAACTCGTTAGTGTTCTCATTCATTAGTTGATTTCATCGATATAAGACTTCTTTTTTCAAATTCAAGTTTAAAATCTTTTGAAAACTTTGACAAAAGCTGATTGCTTGAGAAGCCTTTTATTTCATATTTTTTTGGTCTTTAACAAAAGCAAAATTAGAACATTGACCATTCAGTATTAATATGAATAGGTTGCTATCCAAACGAATTAAAAATAAATTCTTGGTAATTTCGACTCATTCAATGCTCGAGACTCTAAAATCCATTTTCTCGAAGCATCTCAGCTCTAATAAACTCTAACATTGGAAAGTTCTTTTGATGGCTGAATTCTGTTAAAATTTTCCGTTTAAGTATTAAGTTTCACCTATTTTAGACTAAGATAAGATATACTGCTTTTAATTATTGAAATATAGTAATGAAGAGAAAATATCAGTCTTAGCCTCTCTAAAAATTTTCAAGCAGTCTCTCTAAAATTTTTCCATTTTCAGAAAACTATTTCGAGTTCGAAAAATACTTATTCAAACTAACTTCGGAACAGGTCAGAAATAATGATAAAAAATTAACATAATTAAAAATAAATGTCTCATCACATATATAAAGTTGAATTAACCAAGTCTTAGACTTTTGATAATCAGGACTCTCGGGTCAGAAACTTTTTTGACTCAATTTTTTCATTGTTTTTGAAGTCTACCAAAAAAATTTATAGCGGATTTGCAGTCATAGATTACAATAATAAAAATGACATTTATGTTACTCATTAATACCTGTTCCGAAGCCTATTTGCAAAAATGAAAAAATTTTATCAGAATTCACTCAACTCAATAGAACTGTTCATTGTAAGTCTCCTAAAACAAAGAAATCCTTAACAATATAAAACACAATTTCTATATAAGAAATTGCAAAATAAGAAAAAGCAAAATAAATTCTAAGTATAATTTGATTCTATACATAAGCTTGCCTTAAATGACACTTTCCTGCAATACAATCATTGAGTAATAGGTTTTAAAAGTAAGAAAAATACCCAATTTTATAAAGAGAGAAGTGCTGTTTGTGAAAAAAAACTTATTTCAAGTCTCATTTGTCTCTCAAGAATGTTATCTTTCTCAATAAAATTATATTATTTATGATGTGATTAAGTTCTTGATACAATTTATAACAAAATTATCAACAATCGAAACATACCTTTAAATGGGAAGAGAAAGGGATGAAAGTTATTCAAAACACAATTAATTAATTAATTTTTGAAAAAAATTCCAAATATTCTTAATTAATCTTAAGAAATAAAATTTTAAGAACTCTTAGATTTTGTATCACTTCTTCTCTGATAAAAAGCATTCAAGAAATTAAGCTTAAGATAAAGGTAGAGAAAGTGAATACAGTATTAATAGCAAAAAGCTATGGGTTTTGGATTTTTAGCTTTACTACTGATAGCACTTGCGCTGGGAATAGAGAAAACTTTTTACTATAAAAAAAGATTCTGTTGCGTCATAATTCATAGCCTCCAATCACATAATTTGCTTCCTAAGAATTATATAAGAAAACCATATTGAATCTAACGAAGAAGTATTGTATAAGAAACAAATTTAAGCATTTTCTGCATCTTTTTTTACTATTTTATTGACTAAAATGTTTTTTACTGTTTGAATGTTTCATTTTTTATTATAAGTTTCAAATATATGTCTTATTCAGATGTTTGTAATGGATATTTATTTTCAACATTAACTCCTCTTTTTGATATCAATATGTTATAATTTTTTCTGTTATTCATTTTCTTTATTTCTCAATTTAATAGGTTTTGTGCATGATAAACATGCTATCATTCTAAACACTATCATTATATGGTTTGGGAAATTAGTTTTCTTTTATATTCATGAGAAATAATAAAAACTCTAATCATTAAAATAAATAATAAAATATTTCGCTCAACTTCTTTATAAAGAGAAAAACTGAATAAATAGTATACAAATATTAGAACTGTTCAAAACTTTTTAAGTTTAAATTCGTTTTAGAGTGTGAATGATTGATATTTTAAATTAGAATTTTTTCAAAATATGATTCATCGATAATTCCGAATTTCCGATTGAATTTTTGAAATTCTAATTTCTTAACACCTGTAGTACTGAAAAGATGCATAAAATATCTCTAAACATATTTAGTCAAGAATATGAAAAAACAACTTTCTCTTCAATAAAAAATGTCATACTTTAACAATGGGTATATTTTTTGTTATTAAGAAGTCTAAAGGTTTCAAAAGCTTTGATTAAAGAGTTTGAGCGACAGTTAGACGGAATGAAAGTACAGATGAAAACAAAAAGATATGCGATAACCCTTGAAAGTCTACTAATGATAAGAACAAGACACACACAAATATATTTGTTTTAATGACTCTTTATTAATTCAAATGTAAATTTGATTTTAAGCAGTTCTGAATTAACTTCAAAACTCTAATAAACATCAGATCTCACATATGGAGGAAAATGCAAACATATCTTTTTGTATACAGCTCTACGAATCTAATAATCAGATTTTCGGTAAACATTTGTTGAATAATTTTAGGATATAAAAAATATGATATTCTTAGAAATACAAGATGGTTAATAATGAGATAATTAGAGCTCATTCCTTAAAAATTTGAACACAGAAACTTGATCATATTAATTTTATTTCGAGAGAATATTCAGGTCTACAAAGCCTACAATTTAATTGAATTTAGTCATAACAATGCATGAATGTTTGTCTTAGAAAAAAGAATTAATTGATTCTTTGTGAAAATAAAACTTTAGGATCAAAATATTTACTCACATGGAATTTTACAATGTTTTCATTCAATGAATTGTTTAATTTTGTTGACAAATAATTATTGCTCAAACTCATTGAACAATTTCATTATAACTAATTATGATTGTGTTAGAAAAGTTTTCAGGAAAAAAACTTCAAAACAAAACAATTTCAATAAATAACAGTTGAATTCGAGGAAACATTTCACTATTTATTACACAATCGAATGATTAAATAAAATAGTTATAACTCAAGAACTTCAAACACAGACTAATTAGTTGATAGGCTATAAAATTGTTCAGAAACTATGAACACGTTAAGGATTGTAAGACTTAATAAATGAGGTCTTATTCAATCCATAATAAATGCTCTTTTAAGGTCTATAATAGGCTTGAATTAATCCTACGCTAATAAGTGATTCAATTTTTGAATTCATTCCTAGAATTTCTTATTTTACTCATGAATTATGAGAAAACATTTCCAGAAAAATAGAGATTTTTATTTTTAATGATGTATTACACTGTTATACAATCGGAATAAGAGCTGATATTTTTATTAATTGATGAATTTTTTTCGTTGAATTGCGAAAATGTTACAAATTCTTGAGGGCTTTTATAATGAGCATAAAAAAGTATAGTGTTATTAAAGTGAGTACAGTCTAAGAAGATTTTGAATTATTAGAAATTGTGTTTATCTTTCTAAAGAAATACAGATTCAATTGCTTTTATTCAATTTTTATTCATTCTTAAACATTTTCAATAGATATAGAATTTATTAAAGTTTTTGTTAAACTGTTGGAAAAGAGCGATATCTATTTTTCTTTCGGAAAATGAGAGAATAAGAATTGAATATATTCTATAATTTGAAGCAAAAATTCAAAAATATAAAACTTTGTTAAGCCTGAACGAAATCTCAATAAATAAATTTTTAATTTATTTCAATTATTAGTTATTTTAGAAATGATATTGATTTTGATTCAATTACGCCAAACAAAATATTTTGAATCAAATATTTCTAAATGTTATTTATAGAAAGATCTCATTTCCAGGAAAATTGAAAGCAATTGTGTGTTTCAATTCATTAAATGATATTTACTATAAACTGCTCTACTTAAAGCATAAACAATCTTATTAAGTAGTATTAAAGTTAGTGGGAAGTCATTACAAATTAATATGTTTAGTATGATATTGAATGTACAGTACCTGTAAGATAGGCTTGCAGTTTATCTCAATAGTCATTTTGATAAGACTTCTAATCTTTTTTCAAAAGTCTTTATTAAAATTAAAATTGAGTAAAAAGTTATCCCCAATGAATGAGTCAAATAATGAGTTTTTATTATTTCTATGTTTATGTTTTCTAGTAATGAAAGCATGTCTTCAATTTATAAATAAAATCATCGAAATAAATAATATGATCGACATTTCTCAATAGAAATTGGGTGCGCATTCAGTTGCTTAAAATTCGATTTGATAAAGTTATATAAAAATTTCGATCATGTTATTTAATCCGATGATTTTATTTATGAATTGAAGACATTCTTCCATTACACAAACACATAAACATATAAATAATAAAAACTCATTATTTGACTCATTCATTGAAGATAAGTTTTTACTCAATTTCAATTTTGATAAAAACTTTCCAAAAATGATTAGAAGTCTTATCAAAATGACTATTGAGTTAAACTGCAAGCCTATCTTACAGGTACTGTACCTGTAATATAGTTCATCTCTAACAATCCTAACACTAAAACAAACTAAGAGATGAGTCTATTTAACTACATCACAACACGCAATAGAATTTCACTTTTAGACCCATATCATGCCAAAAAGGTAATGATGAATCGCCAATTTTCGTGAGCTGAACTTCATTGTTTAAGTGTCTTATGAAGATATTTCAAAAATTTTGTTTAAGAATTATGAGTTTGAGAAAAATTTGAGTAAATTATTTATCTTCATTCAATAAGTGTGAAAAATTTACTACATTTTAACTTAATTCAAGACCGAAACATTTACTGAATATTGGATTCTTTCAATTCAGTTAAAATTTCTAATTTATGGAAATCAAAGGCACTTTTACTCTTAAAAACAATTTAATTTTTAGTCGTTATTTTTCAATATAAATGAATAAATATTGGATCACAAACCATAAGATGATAACCTATGGTCGATAAAGTGCTTTTCTATGTAGACTGTGTGTAAACATTGAGAAATATTGTTGAATGTACTAAAAAAATCATAAAAATCTTATGGGTTTCTTAATTTCTTTTCATCAATCCATCCTCTTATGCAACAGATGAATAGGAAGATAGCATTGAAAAGCTTGACTAATGACTGTTTACACTATAATTAAGCATTTTCTTTACAAAACTTTCTAACTTTGGTCAAGTCATTGAATAACTCTATTTTTATCTGCAATCTTAATGTATTCTTTCCTGAAACGTTCTGATTAAGTAACTGTGACATTAAATGTGAATCGAATGACCACATTTAGAGTTCATTTGATTTGTTTCCATGTAAATGAAGCAAATCATTGCACTATTCATAGATTTTCTTTTTCATGAAAACTGTTTAATTTCACTCAACTCATATTGCATAAAAGATAAATATGTTACTTTGTATTATTACCTGAAGAATTATTATTTTAGTTATTTTCTAAAATCATGCACAATATCATATTTTATACTAATTTAAAAATTATTCAAATGAAAAGTTATTAAGCGGGGATTTTTGAAAAACTATTTCTCTGATTTGGTCACTTTTTTGATAAAATTTTTTAAACTGAGAATTTATCAAATATAAACTCTTGTTTGTAAAAAAACATGCGTATCGATCACTATATTTTGTCTTTCCATCTTCACCCTCCTCTTTTCCATTATATGATATTTTATACCATTCGAAAATGATGTTCATTATCTAGAATGAACACTATTTCATTCATTAAATAAGACTCAGCCTTAAAAAAGTATTCGGATTGAGACGATAGTTAAATAAAATAAAAACAAAAATACCAGTACAAGACATAAAGACATGAAGTTTTCAATTCAAAATTTTTACAACTATCTGATCGAATAGTTTAAAAATTCTTTTTCTTACAGCTGAGCCTGAATAAGGTTATCTTTATTGTGCCATTTCTGACCACTTGTGGCCAACAAAACTCAAAAAAGAATTTAATTTCTTACCCAAAACTCCATCTCAAATCATGAGGGATTGTTATTCTGCCAAATGTGTTATTTTTACTTTCTTTTCCTCAACTTTCTTTTACTCACTTTTTCATATATCAGAAAAAACACAATCATTTTTGGCTTCTGTTATAAGCAATACTTATATGTATCTATATTTCCGAATCTATAAATCATATATTTATTAAAAGGAAATAGACATCAATCTCTATATTTGAAAAGATGTCTCTCATGAATGAATATGTGAGAAGAGCAAGTCTCAGATTTTGTTAATATCAAGGAATATGATTTCTTTTGTAAGCCGAGTGGTAAATACAAATGTGTGGGATATCCCGATATATCATTATCTCTATTGACATACTTTCATTCGAGAATTCATTCAAATCCTCCTTTACGTAAATAACTTATGTTATAAACACTTCTTTGCATGAGAAAAGTTGTTTGAATATTCACTATAACCTAAATAAAATATTTGAGTTCGAAACTTATTGAACATACATTTCTGATTGAACTAGAAATAAATAGATTTTTTTTGCTGTTTTAAGATACAGTTTTTCAGAATTCAAACTTTAATTGATATGAATTCAAAATAATTTTAATGATAAATATTTCTTGAATTGATGATACAATAAGACGGGGAATTTTTCGTCTAAAAAATAATGAACTGAAAGCTCAGAGCGCAAAAATGAATCTTTTATCTAATTAATCATGATGCACATGCTAGGTGTTCGTGCACGTGTTCAAGAAGTGAGCACCGTAGCATGCGGATTTTGCATAAGTTACCCATGCAAGTTGCACTCTGTCATTTGAAGCTGACAACAAGTATTTAAACATCCATGAAATTAAATCACCCTTATTAAATAATAACTAATGCTATGAATTTACTTAATATTTTAAAAACTACATTTTTGATGCGAAAAATCAATTGAAGCGCAATAATTTAATTAACTCCAATTTATAAACTTCATGAAAAATGGATTTGTTGTCAATTATTTGGAAAAACAATCTTTAGATTTCGAAAAAGATTTATAGGATTCCAGCTCAGTGAACCTTAGTTTTATACTTGTATTTGCTTGAGTTTATCAAGAGATCCTCGAGATTGTGCTCATTTATGTTTGACTCGATGAATAGCTGACATTCTGAGACTGTTTGACTCCTAACATTCAGAGAAATGAAGAAATTTTCAATTGTTGAACATTTTCAGTAATGAATTATATCACGAACTAATATTACTATGATTTTGAAAAACAAAGGTGCTTAATGTTTAAGTAGAAAGCCTAGAAGTGGTCGCTGGCGGACTCAAAATAGAAACCTTGAAATTTAATTGAAGTATAAAAATATGCTTATTAACAAACAAAAATCATACAGAACACAAATACTGATGAAAAGTTTAGAGAAATGTTGATAAATGGGGGAATCAAGTGGAGGAAAGTCTGAACTCTACAAAATCTAATGAAATACCAGTAAATTTATTAAACAGAATTCCATTTTTCGAAGTTTTAAGCTATCAAATGAAATAGAAGTGATAATAGATGATGAATTGAGAAGGCTTTGTTTTATTTTAAAGCTTTAGATATATCAAAATGTCTTAACCGCAAAATTATAAGAAAAATGAAAAAGAAAATTGAGTTTGATCTAAAAAATTATTCTACAAAATACACACTGAAACGAAAGGAGACGTAAAAAATTTCAGAGAGAGTTTTTTTAATACACTAATTGATGATTTTTTGCAGTGGAAAATTCAAAGAAATTATCATGATTCAAATGAGTTGGAATTGGAAACCAAATAATTTTACTTTTAATCCATTTAATATCAGTCTTATTTTATTCAAATAATCATAATAATTATTTGAGTCCCTCATTTAGTATTCTTAACTTTAATAAGTCTGGTTTAATTGAAATCTTATTCATATTCATGATAAAAACACTATGTATTCAACTGAGAACTTTTTATACACTTTAATCTAATCGTAATTTAATGAAGAGATTCATGAATATATTAATTAAAATGTATAAAATCCCAGACCATTCACTTTGTTTCAACTTAATCAGCATTTTTTACAAACATCATTCGTCGCAATTTTCGAAAATGAGAAAAAGGGAAAAGATTAGGAATACTATTCCAATTACGAAGAGTTTTTTTCTCAAGAGTTTAGATATTTTTTTCAAAAGCTAAACACTCAGTGAATTTGAAACGAAATTTTACTTTTATCATAATATTCATATAGAAAATATGTTCAAAGAGTGACAAAAATCGAAGTTATAATAGGAATAAAAAAGCTTTTAATCATTAGAAATGCAAACAAAGCATTGTTTGGTTGTAAATATAGTTAAGATTTTGTCACATTTATTGACATAATTTACAGTCAATGAATGAGTTCGTGAGACTGTAATCGTAATAGAGAAAAGTTTTTAAAATAATTTAATCAAATTTTCATTAGTTATAAACATATCCTCAAACCAGTGGCGTAGCCAGGATTTTCAGGTTGGGGGGGGGAGGGCTAAAAAGTTAAATTTTTTTAGTATTGTGGTAGGCTCAAAACTCATCGGATTTGAGTGACAATATTCCGGATTCGATGATTCATTAATTTTCTGAAAATTCCCTTTTTAGGAGGAATTTCCACAAAAATTTTATACATGTGTGTAAAGTTCGTCAATTAAACAAATCAAAAAAATGCAGAAAAAATAAGCAAAACAAGTAATTTAATGACTAGTACTTCCGACTAATGAAAACGAAAACTTAATTTTTGTTCGTAAATTCACTCCATTCTCCAAATCATTAAAAGCAGCAAAAACTCTGAATCAGAGCTTTTTGAGTATACTCAAACATTTAAGTAAAACTCAAAGTATTTTGAGTAAAAGTTTAACTATACTTTAACTCAAACTCAATTAAAAGATTTTTTTCAAA
>JAQFXV010001905.1:0-11842 GCA_034694065.1 Camisia spinifer | reverse complement strand
AGCAATGCCTGTTCGGACGATTGCTTGAGTAAGTAAGCTTGCTTAAGAAGGGGTACTTTGCTTGCTTGACTAAGTCACTTCTGTTCGCACTAGTGCTGGAGAAAAGTTACTTTGCTTAAGTGAGAGATAGTGCGAACGGGGTTTAACTGTTGGTTGCATTAAACTAAAAAAGAATTTACTTAATATTTGTGCGAAAAGCGGGACATTGAACTTATACTTATAATAAATAGTGAAATAGTGAGAATCAGAGGAGAGTGCGAAGCATAATATGGCTTTAGGCTATTGTGAATTGTTTTACGGTTATTAGGATTATAAAACATAAAACGAGTTCGATTTGCTTTCCTTTATTGTATTCCTATATAAATACGAAAAAACATGCTATTTATGAGGTGCGATACCTTTATTCAATTCATTTAGTATTTTTTCAATTAGACTTGAATCACTTTTATTGCATTTTTTTACCAATTCGTATACCTGTAAGTGATATCATTAAGCAATCAAATAAAATCATTACATTATTACATAAAAGTCTTCTTTTAAGATCGTTTCACATAAACCGCAAAATATTTCGTTTTTTATTCATAATGCATGAACTGCTCAATGATCTGCACAATGATCTGCTCAATGATCTGCTCAATGATCTGCTATCCATTTACATAAGTCGAAACCCCCGGAGATTACTTGAAATTAAAAACAAATTTAGATTTGTATTGCGAGTGATTGCGACAGCTCTGCCATCAAAATATATAAGTAATGGTTTGCTCAACAATTTCACTGCCCAATGGGTGGCTCACATTCATTCAGTTGATGACTTTGATAAATATAAAAGAATTAAATAGCTTTTCATACAAATCCAAATTTTTTATGAACATTTCTTTTGGTTCAAATAAATGCTGGGTTTCCCCGGAGTCGTTACTCTTTAATCTCTGGTCATATTTATTTATCGAATTCATAAATCAGAGTTATATTTAGGCTATAATTTCTAAAAAAAGTTTAGTGACAAGTAAGAGCACAGGAAAATTAATTTTATTAAAGTTAAATGTTTTTCTAGTTGAGAATTGTATGCACTCAACTTGATGTGTTGGAGCATATACTCTGCGGTGAGCCCGAGCCCGAGCCATCAAAATTTTTCATAGCACGAGCATTTGCATCATTAAAGTTTACTTATCAGATCTTTAAATGATCATTTATTCAACTTATTAGTTGTATTAAAAAATATGTTTTCGTATTACTGTATATAGACATGTTGCGTAGACATGTTTACGCAGGTAAATAAATGCTCACATTAAAGTCAATGTCTCTGCGCTTATGCTAAATTGGAAAAGATGAGCTTCACTTCTATGCAGACATGTAAAGGCAGACAAAGATGTGAACTTAAATAAGTTAATGCAATTTATAAACCCAACTAAATGAAAATAAACACAAAAATGAAAATTGGATGTTCAGGTAGAGGTTTTCGGTTAACCAAACAGGTAGAAAGTATAAGGTATAGACAGTACCCCAACTCAAATCAGATTTGAGAGCTATGATAATTAACTAAGAGGCGGGGACTAAAAAGACAAAGAGATCAAATTTTTGACTAAAAAGACAAATCAGATTTTACTTAGTTCTCAAAAATTTTACAATATTTCAACTAACCTGAACTTATTTAACCTAACCTAACCTTACCAATTTTAGGTCAGGTTAGCTTAGATAAAATCGAGTGAAATAAGGTAAAATTTTTGAAAATTAAGTAAAATTTTTGAAAATTAAGTAAAATTTGTCATTTTGTCTTTATAGTCACCGCCTAATTAAGACACTCGAAAACCTATCAAATTGAAATAATCAGAAACAATGGTTAATCTGAAGTTAACTAGTGTTGTATTGCAAATAACAATCGATTGCTATATAATATCCGTTCGAAAAAGTTCAGCTATTATTTGAAAGTTTAGTCATATTCAAAACTTATTTTCCATTAAAGATGACTAAGTTTTAAAAATGTAATTTTTAGTCTTTCTCATTCTTTTAATTTAAGATATTAAATATGATTTCCTTATTATAATATCTATGTTTACGTGAAAATGCAATACAATTACTGAATTTCATCATTAAATTGCATCAGTTTTCAAAAGCATAAGTATTGAAAACAACACACAAATGACGTAATGAGGGGTTTAAATAAATGGATACAAACTATGCTTGTATTGAGACAACAATTGAAATATATAACAACTTTATTTATACTGCAAATCGATCTACAAATTCATTGCAATAACAATTTTCAGCCAATAAGAGAACGACACATATGCTAAGGAAAAAGGAAAATATGTTATAAATATGAGTCAACTATTTGTTCAAAACAGAAAAGTGTTTCAATTTATGTCATTTTAATTTAATCTAAAATTATGTTAAACTAAAAGTTAATTCACATAATAATTGAAAAATGACGACAAATATTAGAAAATTAGTGATCGCAAGAGTTTTACCGATAGTTTCAAATGTAAATCAAGAAAATATTAATAACAATAATATAAACATTAAATTAGAAAAAATGTCAAATTTTGATGAAATGAATGATTGTTTTACTGATGTTTTGGTTAATACAAAACCAAAACGAAAGAGACAAAGACTCGACCATTTGTCTGAAGACCAAAAGATGCAAAGAAGGTATTATTCATTACTTTTAGTATTGATTATGAATTATGTTTAACTATCGAATAGTTTTATAATAATTATTAACTTAAATGAAATGCTTATTAATAGGAAACTGAAGAATAGAGTCGCGGCTCAAACGGCGAGAGACAGAAAAAAATTAAAAATGAATGCAATTGAAGAAAAACTGATGATTGTCACTAAAGAGGTATTTAATAATAAGATTAATAATAATAATGATTATGAAGTAATTTGCGCTTATTATCTGTTTATATAATAATTAAAATAGTTTTATATTAATATTGAATTGACTAAAAAGTTATAAAATATTTATGAATTGAATCAAAGATTGGCATAATATGAATGTGTTTTTTATAAATTAAAACAAATAAGTATGAGATGAGTATGAGCTCACACAACAACTATTATTTGCATTTATTGAGTCTATAATAATATAAGTTGAAAATCCATTTTAGGTTAAACTTGTCAATACTTTTGACAGTTATTACAAACTTTGAGATGACTTTTGAGCCCACACTTTCATTCAATACTTCAAAGTTGTATTACTTTATAATAATTAAGAGTTATATTGTTTTTACTTAATTTATGCGAAAGTCCTTCACTTGAAAGCCATTTGATTACAAAAGTTATGCAAACGTTTGTTCAACTAATGAGCGATTCCTCACTTTTATGTTAATTTAATTTTTTAATTTCTGTCAATGTCTTGAATTTACAATTAATTGAAGTCTTAATTTGTTTTTTGAATAAATAGCGAAATATCCTAAAGAGCAATAACGAAGCCTTGATTTTGAAACAACGGGAACTTGAAAGAGAAAATTTAGAGCTTAAGAAACAATTGTCTCAAATGAATAATCGTTTAACAGAAGGTTCAAAAGGTTTGAGTGTTTGTAAAGAGAGTGAGAGCTCTATTGAGTCCGCAGAACTCATTCATGTTTCTCAGCAGAAGAGACAAGAGTTTCTCACGATCGACCAAACACTCACAACTGGTCATCAGTTGATGAGGCCATTGATCTATATGTTAACGATCATGAATCTGATGCAGTCCTTCAATTCTTACAAAAATGCTCACAAGAACTCTTGGAGTCCTCCATCGCTCAAGACATTCAAACAGAACAAGAACTCGTCACAAACTCTTCAAATAAATCATTTGACATCAAATCAGAAGAGTTGGAGTCAATCGAAGACTTGATGAAATTCGATCACTTGTACCAAAAACAAAACAATCAATTTGATGATCAAATTGTTGAACCGATGAGTAATATTTCAGAAATAGAAACATTATTGAAACCTTTGACTCCGCTCTCATGTCAAAGTGATTCGGGTTATGATTCGTCACATTCGCCATCGTTTACATTGGATGAAAACAGTCATGAATTTAATCAAATCGATGACATTGAATGGCAAAACACATTCTCGGAATTATTTCCAGATTTAATCTGAAAGTAAAGATAATTTATATTTCCATTGCGTTCGTTTTGTCACGTTTTTAATAATTAAAATCATGATTCAATGTAAATATTGATATTTAATCAAAAAATAGTTTAAATTTGATTGTTATGTAAATATATTTCACACTTAATCATAATGTGTTCTGAATATTTTCTATTGTGTTATTAGTTATATAAATGCATCTCAAATAATAGTTGTATTAATAAACTTAAATCTGAAGAAATCCTTCACTTTTAAATATACTGTATATTGAAATTCTCTTAACACAAAGTTCTATAATGTAAATAAAATCCAAGTAATCTTTACAATCGTTTCAATCTTTTATATAAAACTTTCCATTAATAAAGAAAATAAGTTTTAAAAAAGGTATAGTATTTGAAATCTCTTCAAAATATAATTAAAGGATGCATTTAATTAAGGTTCGAATGATAGGTTGCTTTAGTGTCATGTCCTTGACTGTGATGAGCATTTTCTCAATAAAACGATGTAAAGATACTGATTCATGTGATGCTTAATTACTGTTCAGTTCTATTATTGAATATGAGTTCCCTAATAATTGTATGATCTCATCAATCACTGATAGCTTTTCAGACTCTCTGCTTAAGCCAACCTCTAATTGCAATGTTTCTAAATTATAGATATCTTTTCAATCTGTATGAAATGTATCACAAGTTTCTCACATCAAATACAAGTATTTAAATGCTTGTCTGTCTAGTAATTAATTTAATTAAACAATAATTAGAATCAAAATTCACATCAATCGTATAATATTTACCATAAATTGGACCAGTTTTTAACCAATCATATTTTTGTTTCCAGTTTTATTTTTCTTTTAAAGCGTTATTTCTCAGGTTTTATTTTTTGGAAATGAATTATTCAATTCATAAAAACATTTTCCCCATAAATACAATTAAAGTTTGAATGCGTTTCCGCTTCCCATTAAATTTTATTTTGCAGCGTTAGGATAAATGATGTGGTTATTATTTATCTATAAATTGCTATCTTTACGACTCGAAAGTCATTTCACAATAAAAAAGGCATCATTCGCAAGTTGGAATCAAGGTTACTTCAAGTTTATAGTATCTCATTAGGCCTTCCGATTTCAATTACACTTTCGCAAATTCAACACAAATTCCGATTCAATAATTCAGCTATTTATCAGACTTACGAAACCAAATAAATTGTTCACTTAATGTAAGCCAAAAATATAATCAAATTGTTAAGAATAAGTTTCGAATTGGTTGTTCAGAGTTGAGATACAGTTGTATTCATTATAAAGAATTATTGAGAAACTTAATCTAATGAAATCTCTGTACGAAATCTAATGCTTTTTATCAAATTAATTGATTTAGTTCTTTATTTCCATCAACTTATTATCTGTACTTTAGAAACCTGATAAGGTGTATAAACTCACTTTATTCAACATATTTTACACTTACTTTCACATAGATTAGTTGCGAATATCGGGTCAAACTCTATAACCTGAGTCTAAATTTCACGCCAAATTGAAAATTCATGTCTATTTTCACATAAACATATATTATCCAAACTCTTACCTAATGAATAAAATGAACATGAATTTTATTAATGCATCAAAAGTTTTCCATTAATAATAGGTTTTTACGCATTTTATTAAGGCTGAAATATTCTCATATTTGCACTCAATATGGGAATAGTAGAGCAACTCCTTAAGGCTTTGCCTCATTTCAAATGGTTGAGTACTCTTCAGGTCAAGTTCAAGGACCAAATGAAACAAAAGGTATCGAAATCGAGTTTGTGAACTTTCAAGAGTTAATGAGTCTCAAACTCTCACTCTATGAACTCAAAAACCATTTCTTCATTTAAAAATCATATCAATTAAATATTTCTCAAACTTTAAACTCAGATTTATTAAAATACGCATTCATTTCAACAGAATAATCAAAATGAAAGTCAAAATTAAGTTAAACTCAAATAATTTGAATTTCGAACATTTGATAAATAATTTACTTAAAGATAACATAAGATTGTATCAAAACATAAGTTATAATCATAATAAAGTCAATTATTATTAATAATTTGAATACATTTTCTCAATCAAAATAATAAAAAAATCGGTGATCGATAACAATAATCGGACTGTAAAAAGTCCATAAAGTAAAAAAGTTTGACTTCAACTGAACTGAAGAATAGCCCAAAGGCTATAAATAGAAAGTTGATAGCAATGCGAGTTTGAAACTTATAATTATAATTGAATTTAAGCTTTAATATGCAATTTATGGCACATAAAATGCATTTATAAACGCAACATAAGAATCAACAATTATTAACAACAGTAACAATTAGTGGTTCGTATTATTATTTACGATAATAAAAGGTCATGACTTCGGTCGACGTGCCTATAATTCCACATAAAATTATTAATTATCTATTACATTAGATTCTGTTTGAAAACTAAGAATTCAATATTTGATTCAAATTAATTGAACAGTAATTTTACAAAAATAAGTTCTTAATTATTTAACAATTTTGGCTGAATTGAGTTGAATTTGTGAACAAATTATTTGTGTTACTCGTATTGAAGGTTTAACAATAACATAAAACTAACAATAATTGAAACTAACAATAATTGAAACTTGAGATAACGCAGAACACAATTTTGTTCATTATTTTCTCTTCAAATATAAAACTCAAATATCGCAGAACACATATTTTGATCTCATTAAACATTTCAAATAATTATTCCCCAAAGCCCTTAAACATGTATTATATTAACAACAAATTTACAAATATTGTTGAGAATCACATAAATAGGTTTAAACTTATTAATCACTTATTAAGTTTCAATCAAAAGTTCAACTATTAAAAAGTGAATACATTATAAACTTATGATGAAATCATGAAATACTATATTGAAAATTATTTTACAAATTCGATCAATTAATTTATCAAAAAAGAGACATAAATATAAATTTGAGACAATGTTGAGTGCTATAACTTTTCATGAATTAACAGAGAGTATAAATGACAATATATTGTATTGACTGACATTTGATAAACTAATTAAGTAGTGCTTCAAATGAATTAAGAATTGATTTAAAAAATACTAATTAATTATTTGCTTAATTATTAAAGATTTATTATGATTGGGAATTAAAGTTATTGTTTGTTTGTTTTGATCGATTTGCTGTTGAAAAAGCCATAATGAGTGGTGGAGTCTATTGGCGGAGCCGTATTTGATATGCTATTATTTGGTGCTACAGTTGCTGCAGATGTTAGCGGATAAGAAATAGTGCGCTTAGCTTTAGCAGAGCGTCTGTGACGGACACCGCCAAACCCTCCTCTCGGAAGAACCATTCGGGCATTTCCCTGAGCCGGTCGAGAACAGCCCCGTGTTATCAAATCATTCAAATGAGACGCATAGCCATCACTTAATATCTATTTATTTAAGTTATTAGTTTTTAATTATCATTCTATTATTATTTTGCATTAGTTTTACAGCTTTTCAATTCAATTTACAAACTATTTATTTTACAAACAACTCAATTACAAATTAACGAATGACTCACATTAGCCATAGAGTGCTGTTTCTTTCCTACTTTGCCCACAATATTAATTTGATCGGCTTTAAGACCAATTGACTGATACACTGATATATCTTTACTCGAACCGTACGCCGCATGAAATATGATTTCAGTCTAAATATATGAAAATCAAATTTCAAAGATATGATAAAAATATTAGGATAAAAACTCACATCATTTTGAAGATGTCTCAGGTATTCTGCTTTATGTTTTAGTGGATCTGTTGATAACCTGTCGGCGAACGAAACTAATCCATGAGGAAAGTTGTGTTGTGCGAGCCATGAGATGACTCTTTGCTTTAATGTATAAGAAAAGTATGATTTATAATGTGTTTGAAAGATTAACAAAACCATTATTAACAAACCTGTTGCATATCTGGACGGCCTGTTATGTAAATTATGAGATAACCTAATTCTTGCCAATATCTGAAACAAATTTTCAATTAAAGATAATTGAAAACACATCAAATTTGTTTGATTTATACCTGACAACATCGACAGCTCCCGCTCTCACTTTGGGATCCTTTCCTGTGACAGACATACTCGCTGTGAAAGACCCGTCGATACTGAACACAACTGTCTCTGTTTTTGGTGGGACGACAGCCAAGAAGAAGTCGATAGACGTGTGATCACCCCTTTATCAAAGTTACCATTTTTAGAATATTGATAAACTATTAATTTATTGAGTGATACCTGACTATTATCTTTACAGGATATAAACCATATGTGAGAGTTTTGTCTTCAGGTATAGCATAAGCGACTCGACCAGATTTGTCCGTCAATTCAGTACTTAAATAATTCCATTCTCCGGACCGAGCATTTTTCATAATATGAATGTCAACCTTTTCTCCAGTAAGTGCCACAACATCTAGTGGTCCGTACATAAAACGGGCAGAAATTATTTGTGTTGACCCTTCTTTTACAATGACATCATTTGCGCGATGATTGGCTGTTATGTTCTATTGAAAAAGTTGAGATAAGATTGTTATGAATTGCTAATTGAGTGAATGGTTTGAGAAGACATGGAATGAATGAGAACGTACTCGGCTCACCTTGAGCTTCACTGACGTCCTCTTCTTCTGCCACTTCTCTCTTGGTTGGCACGGAGTAAACAATTGGGTCTCTTTTTCCAATTCTAACATAGATGTCGGCTGAATGTATTCAGATCTTGAAATCTAATCAATATATTTATAATATTAGTCAAGACTTTGGTTAAAAACAAAGTAATTGTAAATAACTGACTTGTCTTAAAATGAATGAAATAACATCACTTGATTCCCAATAACTTGCATGAAACAGATGTGGTAAGGCATGGGTCGGAAAATTATTCAACCCTTCGGGACAATAAAGTGCATAATCAAGTCTTTTAGATCCCCACCATTTCTGTGTAACTGTTTAATTAATAATCATTAGAACAAATTGATCACAAATTTAGAAAATTGTTTCGAATTACGTGTTGTAATATTGGGTAAAGTAAGCGAATCGATAGCACATGAAATATTGCTGGAAACACTCGCTTCACTAGTTCTTCTACCCATTGTTGAATACGAATGAGCCATTTGTGGAGTACTTTCACCCATAAACATATGAGAATATGTTTGCAAATATTCAACTGTAAAATTCGAAGATATATTACTTTTGTATAAAATTATTAAACAATTAATTACTGACGCAAATGAATAGGTTGTCCGTCGCCTAATGGATATTTTTGATATCGCGCAACATTTACAGGTGGAATGTGTGAAAATCTAGCGCTAAGTAAAGGCTCTATTCGTAAAACTGATGGATCCGTCGGATGAAACAGATTATAGAGATGAGTACACGACGGCTTTGTCAGCGGAACTGTTAAATACATATTCTATAGCATAAAACTTACAAAATTTGACAGTTAATCAATACGTACATGATTTTTCATCAATAGTTAGCATTTTCCTAAAAGTGAGAACAAGACCGAGAGGAGAGCCAAACATGAAAAAGTCATTGACTTCAAATTCAAATCTATGTGAACAGCTCTGATCACTAGAACAAGAGCTTCTCCTTCTCGGTAAGGGAGCGGTCAATAGTCGATGACATGCAGATTCATCGCTAACACCTGTAGAATCTCCAGGATGTGAATGTGATTTAATGTAAGTTCTTGTGGGCGGGACTGTATTCGTTTTCGCCGGTAAAGTCTTTGACTTTTTGTTAGTTTTGGTATCATTATTGGCACTGTTTTCTTCTGCATCTTCATTACCACTGCCATCACTTATTGAAATCAATGGATTTTGTCGCGGAGTTAATATAGTTTTCGATTGATGGGAATGTGAGAACTCAGATGTTTTTTGTTGATCTGTTAGCTCAGGAATACTGCTTTCACTTCCGAACTGACTCCCACACGAATGATTAGTTCGACACAAGGCGTCGAATGCTATGATTGAACCAATACTATCAGCGATTACACAAACCTGACCACAAAAACCAGTTCCTTCATCACATTTCAAAAAATCATTAAAAGTTTGATTTGTGGTCGAAATAACACGCGAAACATTTTCATGGTATTCATGTGATGAAACGGCGAACAGAGGAAGTGCTCCGATAGGTATTGCATCGTATGTATGACAAACTCCGTCAACAGCTGAAGGCGAAGCTTGAAAACTATATGGGCTTAAACTCGAAAGAATAACGAGTGAATCAGAACATATTGCTGGACATGGAATAAAACGAAATGCTATTCTGCCGATCATATGAGTATAATGTTGTCGAACAACGTTTTCAAATGCACTGCGAAATGTGGTTACGTCTGAATTTTTGCTGGAAGAGAGATCAGTACCCGAATCGAGTAAACTTCCGCCATGAAGTATCATAACTAATGTATTTGTCGGACACGGACTTTGATGAGCAGGTGATGCAGTCGGAGAACTTGGCAATGATGTGTCCACACTATTCCTCCCCATTAGAGCCGCCGCGTGTTGTCGGGAGTGTTCGACTTGCATTCGCTGTATAAATGCGTTCGAAAATATGTTGTCAGCTATTTTTGGAATATAGAAATTGCTTTAAAGTCCAATCGAATAACATTAGTCAATAAGTCTTACATTCATCGCCAGCGTCTATACTCTGCTGACTCTTATCTTGAAATTCCGATGATATATATTCAAGTGAAGACCATTTTGTTAATGGGCTCACATTTAACATTTCTTAAGATTATAGAATAATGTTTAATAACTAGTATTAAATTGACTTTTGGTTTGAAAACTAAAAATTTGAACTAATTTCTAAAAATGAAATATAAGTTAAATACCTTCTGCGTCGTAAAATTCTTCATCAGAACTGGTTTCAGAATCCCTTACAATGCTTTCCATTCGCCAATTGGCTAATTGCAAATCAAAGCTTTCTCCTTAAAGTCAATTAATATTCAATTAAATGCCTTAACAAATTTCAGACACTTTATCAGTAAATTATTCAAATTGAGCACATTTTATGAAATGCTATTTTGAAACTTCATTAATCTTACAATAATTGTTAGCTTTGAATGAATGGCAGTTAATTGAAACTAATAAGTAGCGAATGATATATAAACCCAATATAAAGTTAATTTGAATCTCATATGCAATGAAAGCATAAATCAATAATCAATTTGTGTTTCGAACAAAGATGCAATTGAAATAAATCCATAGTAAACAATAATTGACTAAAATTAAAATCTCTGATTTGCTTATAGTAAACAATAGAAAAGTTGTATTGATTTCTCGTTCAGTTACGTAATTCAATTTCATCTTTAAAGTGATGAATCACTATAACCAATACATAAATCAAATGCCATTAAAAGATTCTCTTTCGCTCATAATTAGAATCGATTAAGAATTCAGTGTTTACTTCAATGTTGTCATCAAATATTGCAAATCATACTGAGTGAGTATTTACCAGATTCTAATTGAATAAATAGGATATTCAAAGATATTTGTTTGCAATTGTTTGAGGAATTGACTGAATCCGTGTACTCAACAAATTAATTGAGTTAATATTTGTTAATTAATAGAGATTAGTATTTGAACACTAAGTCATTAATTAAAGTGAAGTTAAATTGTCGGATAAAATAATGATTTTACTTATATTGCACTCTAATTGAATTAAAAATATTCTGAACAGCACTTTTGAAACCTTTATTGAATTTTATTTCTAACTCTTTTAACTACAAATATA
>JAQFXV010001904.1:0-11849 GCA_034694065.1 Camisia spinifer | reverse complement strand
TGAAAACTTATTTTATAAAATAAAAACCTTAGAATTCATTAAGTTATCAATACGAACGACATGCGGTTCAAACGGCGCGTAAGACGTTACATTAGAATTGGGATGAAGTGAGCTCTTATTGACTCCATTAGACAAGTTTGGAGTCTCTCTAATGCCTCCAACGAAAGCCCATCTATACATTTGGAACTGTGGTAATGATTCGGCTGGCATTGCAATCGCCAGATCTAATAGTTTACATGCGGCCAAATAGAGCTGCATATATGATGGGTTATTATGCGCGGCCAAACCATTACTATTGCTCGTAACCCAACTCGAGTCAAGATTTGCCAATCGTTGTATATGTGAACTATAATATAGTATTCAATTTATATCAATTTCAAGTTTAAAAATCAGTATTTATGCTATTCGTACCCATTGTTTCTTCTATTGAATAGTTAGATAACCAGGAATTGAGAGTTAAAAATAGAAACAAAGAGAAACCCAAGTTATTAGAAAAGAATTATAGCATTGAACTAATAAGTGAATGGTTTTTAGTTAGAAATAAGAATGTTAGTCAAGTTTAAGTAATACTTTAGACTCACCTAAATTCTGGAGTGTCTGTCATTAACTCCATCTCAATGTGTAAAAAAACTTGAAACTAATTGAATGAAAAATATAAATGTAAACAAAATAAAATAAAAGTTTAATTCATATACCATTTCAGTGTAAATAAAAGGCCACAACGATGTCAAGTGATGTGCAGACATTCTCAATATAATGACTCGAAAACAAAGCAATACTTGTGCCTGAACTAAAGGGGAAGCACTCAAACGATGCGATTCTATTAGTTTTTCTTGTATTTCTGACATATATTTCTGGTATTGATCGCGTTCACTACAGAATAAAATGAAGGCCAATCTCTTGACCAAATTAGCTCTTTGTTCTATCTCTTGATCTTTACTACTAAACAGTTTAAGTGCTCCACTCGATTGTGTGACTGACATCTTAGCCAAAAATTCTCTGAACGTGTTCTTGTCGTGAGTCATCAAATGATCAACAATTGTCTTCCAATGAGCGAAACATTCGGAATCCATTTGAAAAAATGTGGGATCAAGTAATAACTCAAAAGCGTCTTTACGCCACGCTTTGCGAGTGTACTGATAGCCAGATATGTTTGAAAGCAAGTGAGAACAGGCACGAAAACTCGGAGAATTATGTTTACCACGATTTTTAAGATATGGTGTGATATAATACATAATATTGGAAACCAGAGGAACCACTTTTTCTTTTTCTTCACTCACATAAACCACATCAAGAACTGGTGCCACAAACTATTGATATTTGAAAAATAAATTCAATTAAAACGAATATTAACCGAAAATGATGGGTAAGACTTACTTCTGCCAAAGCACACAACGCTTGAACACTGAATTTGGAAAGAAAAGAGTTGTCTATTTCAGACATATTAGAGGAATCAAAATTTGGTGAATCAATTGTATGAAATGAATTCTCTGAAAAACAGTTATTATCTTCATCTTCAGTATGATCAGATTGCGGGCCAGGAATAACCTCTAGATTTCGTCTCAACCACTTCGTCTGTCCGAGTCGTGCGCCGGCGACTGTAGTGCAGGCGTCCACTAATTTCTGAGCCACGTCTTGAAGATCTTTCTGATCTTTTCGATCTTCAATAAGAGGCGCCGCCTGAACGAACTCATGAAGGATTGCTAACAAATGGAACTGAACGAGTGGCTGTGCGATCGACGATATAAGGAGTCCGTCTTTCAATAGTGATAACACAGATTTCCAGCATTCGAGTAGTTGTGAACCGGGAAATGCTTTGATATACGCCAGAAAGAACTGCAACATACATACCTCTATTGGTGGACGCTTTGGATGTTTACTATTGCTATTCGGCTGTTTCATTGCTTGACGAATCGTTTGCAAAATTGATTCCATTGGAAGTACACGAATGGCTGCAACCAATTCGACTAATAATAACTGGTCAGCAGAACAGCTTTGAATAAGTTGTTTACGACTTTTGACATTTTTATTGTCTCTCGTGTCATACCAGACAAAAGCGACGGCACTCATGAAATGTGAGCCATGTATTAAAGATAATGGCGATAAAAGGCTTAAAATGTTTTGTTTAACTTCTTTACTGCTGCCCATTATCTGCCAGCCATAGTCAGCATTCTTTTCAGCGATGTTTACTTGTTTCCAAACAGTCAGTAATGCAGATAAAACGCGTGGTAAATGAGTTAAAACTGTTTTTCTTGTGGATATCAATGGGTCGTTTGCAGAGCCGTCGCGACCAACAGATAAAACGTCTTGATTTGATTCGGAAACGGAAAACACATGTAGAAAACTTGATATCAATTGAAATGGACCAGTATTTGAAGGCAACTGATTAGAGGTTGGAGTAATAGGCTGTGGAAGTGGTGATAATGTCTGACTCGGGACACCGTTTGACGTGTCGAGTAAACAATAATGACAAAGTGTTGCCAAACTTTTTAGAATAACTATTAAATAATTAGAAGACATTTCAACTTTATCGTCTTTCATGGCTTTGGTTGAAATTTTGTTCGAACAGCTCTCGAGGTTTTGGCAAAGTTGGGTCAGAACACAAACAACAAGACGAGAAAGTGAACGGCCAGCAAATGGTAGCGTCGACTCCACTAAAGCCAACCAATTGGCGTGCAAATGAACTTTATGTGACTGCTGTAAAGCCGTTTGAATGGCTGAGAGGAACATAGATTGAGCCGGAATTAACATATTTGGATAATATTTTAGTGAAGACATTTGGGGCTGAAATCGAATTCGAGACGTACGAGAATCACTTCCCTTTCGGTTATGTGTCGGCTGTTCTTTATCATTGGCAGTATTTGGCGCCACCTTATGCTCTAAAATCATCATTTCTTCTAACAATTTAAGCAAAGATTTTTGTAGGTCTTCTTGAAAACCATTTGATGAAGAGTTAGTATTTTGACTTTCATTGAATTCAATGAGAGCGTCAGCAAAAGCTGTATCACTATTAATGGTCGGCTCTTTATTTTGTTGAAAATTATAAACACTGGAAACGACACATTGAAGTATACTTTTCTGAACTTTACATCTCATAAGCATATCGTGTAAATAAGTGGAAAAAGTCACCCTTCCTTTTATAGAAACAGACAATTGATTGAAGATAAGTTTGAGGACTTCACACGACAATATTCTAACTTTTTGATTGCCAACGATCTCATCGTCATTAAGTCTAGTTTGAGGTAAACTCGGATAATAACTACGAAGATATTGCATACATGTAGAGACTATTATCTCTAGAAAAGAACTACTTCTAAATGAAGTGATAGAATCTGACACTAAGTCACTGTAGAATCCTTTGCCGTATAAAGAATTTCGATGACGCGCACAAATTGCTTGTAATTCTTGTGATCTTAAGCCAAGTCTATTACTTATACTGGTTGTCGCCATACTGAACAGGACTCGTTGCGGTTCTGCTAATATTATATTCCATAGAGTTGTCAAAGCGTAAAGTGTTCTCTTTGAGTCATAGACTTGTTGGTATAAAAGCATATGTGAATGCAATTGACTCATAGATACCGGTCTACTATTATTACTAACACTAATTGTTTCTGAGTTTGTGATAGCCGTGTGTTTCGAAGATTGACTGCCTTCAGACTCAGAACTATCTTCTAAATCATTGACAACTTTATCGATAAGTTCTTCCAAAATTGTAGCAATAATTTCTGAATCTGTGAGCTCTGACTCATCGTATCGTTTTTTGGGTGGAACTGGTGTTGAACAGGTTGTTGTCGCTCGAGATGGTATTGGAGTTGAATAAGGCGTTGGAGACTTTCCTGTGTCTCCAGAGATAATAGATTTAGAATCAAGACGTTTAATATTTGATAAGTTGGGCAAAGATCGGGCGAAACCAATATTTGAAAGTGAAACCGAATCAAAAATTTCGAGCGCATCACTATTTAGCGAAGACATTGATCCAAAAGGATTGAGAACCATATTTATTGACAAATATTTATCCATAATATTCTGTTCATGACTTTGAGGAACTTCATATTGTGGAAAAGATATCTTGGAAGTAATCCATTTGTTAATTGAATTAGGATTCGAAGGATTGGCTGTTTGTGTGAGAGTTAAAACTTTATTGGAGGGAATCGGAGATGCGGTGAATCGATTTCTTCCGTCTTGGTTTACATGATAGATAACATTTCCACCCGTACTACTGATCGCATAAATTTTGGCCTCAGAGTTAGCGATCGAAGCGTTATCCAATTCATCAATTTTTGAAGTGTTTTCATTAATAGTCGGCTGATGTATATTCGCGTGTTGTACTGATAGACGATTTGTGTCCGGATGTAACAGAATAAACAAAAGTGGTTCTAATATTCTGGCGATGTCTCCACTTTTCAATGACTGGTTCAGCCAATCAATAGCTCGTGTGTTATGCGAATCAACTTTATGTGAAAGACTGTCTAACATGAAAAACAAAGGCCTATCAAACTCTCTAATCATTGCAGACGGCATTGATTTCATTTTCATATCTCTTGTTATATTATAGAGAATAGTAAAACGTTTTCTCGCTTCATAAGCAACTGCTTCATCGGGAGATATCATAGCATTGCAGATAACACTTTCACAAATAGATGAATCGAACGCCAGATTATGCAACTGTTGTAATAAAGTTGCAGTTTCGAGATGGAGGTGAGCCTTACTATCTTCGAGATTAGACCATAATTTACTCGTCGATTGTGAAAACCAAGACGTCTGATGAAAAATGAAAGCGAGTTCATTAGCAGTTATCATAGGATCCAAACTAATTGATTTTTTCTCGTTTAAAGTCTCATCATTTGAAGTGAACTCAAAAACTGGTGAACCATTTGTGCTGATTGACAGTTGAGGAACCGGTAAATCAAATAGAAGTGCTTTCGTTAGTGTAATCAAATCCAAAGTTGAAGATATTGAAGAATAACAAACTTGTAAACAATCTTTTGTATAAATTCCAAGAACTAATAAATATTGAACCCATTGTTGAAGTTCATCACTTATCGAAAATGATAGTTTATCTGTTTTCTTCTCAGATAATGAAGGAATGGCTGACATTTCGACCAATAATTGGCATAAAATAGTATAGTTATTAACCATATCCTGATTAATATCAATCTGAATCATCTGTGATTCAAAGCTTACTTCTCTTTCACTATTAATTGAGGAAACTTTTAGAGAAGAGAAACATTCGATTAAATGGTCATTGTTTTGAACTAATCTGGTTTTGACGAAGACATTAAAAAATGATTGTAAAGTATTGATGACATTTTTTTGAAAGTCTTGATCGCTAGGCTTTTCGATATCAATATCATCTGATTCTTCTTTAATAACTTGAAAAGTTTTGTCATTAGTTTTAATTTCTTTATTATCATTATCACTATTAAGTCTATTGGCGAGCGATTGAGCGATTGCTGGCTTTATTTTACTGACAATATTAGAGCATAATTTGATTGAAGCTTCAAAATCTTTATTACTAAGTATCGGACAGTGATTTATGAGACAGTTTAGAACATGTAATAGAAATTGTGATAAGAAAATATAGTTCGATATTTCAACTGAAGCGAAGTTTTCAATCGGAACGTTCTCTAGAATAAAGTTAACGATTGCACACATTTCTAGGATAGTAATTGTTTCAGATCCGACGCGTTTAACGTCAGATCCATTAAGCGATTCAATGTGTTTATACTCAGAACATGATTGAGTGAATAGCTCTGAAATACGTTGCCATAAATAATTGATTCCTATGTTTGTGAAAAGCAAATTCGTTGTACGCAATAAGTCTGCTTTATTCGACTTATTATTACCGATTTCAGAGAATTCATGATATAGTGCTCTTTAGGGAGAAATTAAATGCAAAATAGAAATGAGTTTATCTAATCATCAAAAGTATAATTAAAAATGTAGTAAAAGTGAGAAAATTACCGTAAAATTTCAACACATAAATTATCAATGATTGGAGTACTTATTTCTTTGTGGTCTAAAATGCAAATAAGTAAACGATAGGGCCATAAGTCTCCTAAAGTAGACCACGCGTTAGAAATAGGAATTACGGTCGACGGGTTCTGTTGACGACAATTATAAATTATTGACAATTCAATGCTTGACTGACTTCAAGTTATTTATAACACATTTTTTAAACTTGAAATGAATTTCGATAAATAAAAGAAAATATAATTGAATTGAACTTACAATTAAACAAATTTTGAAGGCCTCCAATACAAGCTCTTTAGCGTATGCATCAAAATAAGATGTTCTTCCATCAGAAGCACTAGTTTTTGCATATCTCTTAGCGATACCTTTTGAAGCTGACTCGAGACCGAAAAGCCAAGAACATAGTCTTCGATTGAGAGATATATCTCTTCTTAAGAGAACGGTTAATGCGGCGGTTGTTATGTTAGTCATATCTGATCTAACGATCTGGCAGTTATGCATTGGAAAACATGACAATAAAAGGTCGAGAATAGCTCTCTGTACTAATACATTAGAATCAAGAAGTGCTGCACAAATGCCTGTAATCAATGTCTGAAGACATGTTCCCATTATATACAACTGGTCTTCAAGGCTTCGCTTTTTATTAAAATGCAAAACAATAAAAGAAGTCGCCGGAAGTCTAACTGAAGGGTTAAATAGAATACATCTCCAGAGAGAGCCATAAAAGAATTCTTGAGTCACACCATTGCAAACCTGTACTAATAATTTATCAGTCCTTTCGTGATGATCAGACCCTTCTTCAAGTCCAGGCAATACTGCTATTAAGAACCCATCGAGAGCTGGCTTAAGACGTAGACCAAGTGGTACAAAATGGGTTTCATATATATCAAGCAGAGATGGCTTTACATTAATGGCCGCATGGCTTAGGAGTGGAAACAATCCATTTGAATAAATACTGAGCTCTTGAATAAGACGATCGGTTCCAATGCATCGAAATATGAGATCATATGTTTCGAGTGCTTTGAGATGAACTCCAGAAGGAAGTGCCGGATGCATACATTGGGCCAAACGTTGGCCAACTGTAAAACGACGTGGGATTACACTATACTTCACATTATTGTGAAGAACCTTTCGATATAAGACAATAGATTATATTTAATACGCATAATCATAGCATTCGTAGTAATCAATGTATACTTTATTCAGTTTTCCTAAAGCGCTGACCAGATCTGCCCATTCACTCGTGTATTCAAACCCTTTTAATGCTTTATCAATCTGTTGCACATAATTTCTATACTTTGCGTCTGACATCAGCTCATATTCATCAAGACTTGTAGTCGTTGGACTTCTAGAGATCTTCATACTTATCAATATTATTGATAACACGATCACTATATAGTCTGATAATAATTATTACTATTATTACAAACACAATAAATACTCAATATTTTTCAGTTCAATCGTTTACTAATAATTAATCAAATTCTTATTTAAATAGTTTTATTTAATTCATTGATAATATTATATGTTTTGTTACATTTTAATTATTAAAATGGTTAAAAAATAGGCAATAATAAAATAATTGCGATTCCTTTCAATTACTTATTATTGATATGAGAAAAGAGTATACGATATAAATAAAAACATTAACTAAAACTGAGAATCGTATGAACAGTGTTTGTAATCCAATACTGTCTTAAGTAACGCTTCAATTATTAAAGTATTCGTGAATTTACGCAACGTTTCGATAGTATTATAAAGCCTTTAGTGTCCGCCTATTATTCTATATATAAGTTACTTAAGCAATGATGCGCTTCAGCTCTATTTTTGAGCTTAAGTTTCAATCAAAACTTATAATTATGAGATTTAACTTAAAATTGAGACTTAAGTCTCAAAACATTTTTGGGCTTTCATTTCGAACAGACTTTTCATAGTCTACTATTTATAATGTGATCAGATTGAAAAAGTTAATCTAATTTAATTTCTTAACTACATATTTCGTCTTTAAAAACTCGATTATTGACACAATATTCTAAGTTTATTTCTGTAGATTCTTATTATAATTTTCAATTTAAACCATTCTTTGTTAAACTTGAGCCCAAAACTACCGCTCAAATAGCTCTGAAACACTCGTTATCATACTTCAAACTTATTTAGAGCTCATGCACATCATTCAACTAAAGGACACGTCTAGTCATAGCAACCAATGCTTTCTACGCAATCAATTGCAATGCAATCATATTTTGTATTACTTATCAAATACTCTAATCTAAAAAGAAAAATATAATTACTAAAGATTTTCATTTTTTCAAACAAATCATATTTTAAGTAAAGATAAGACTCAAATTATTTATCATTTGAGTATATACTCAATCAAAAAATGCATTATATTTTATATCCTATTGATATTCAAACTTTTTATTTTAATTTTAGAAAAAATAAATAATTGTTTACGTCATTGATTTTGAAAAATAATAGTTTACAACACGTTGAAAACACTTTAAAGCTTTAACATTGACTGAAATGATAGAAAGTTAATAATCGCTTATTAAGGGATAATTGTTATCAATATAATTACTTAAGTTTAGTTAAATTCAAGTTTACTTCAATTCATTGAATAAATAAAATCTATTTTTAAATCACATATAATTAACTTAAATATAATTTATTTAAATATATTCTATAATGAGTGGGATTTAATATTTTGTTTGTATTAACAAATTTTGACGCATAATTGGTATCTGAGTTTCCTTTAAACTTATTTTTAAAATTGCTTTTAATAATAAGCAATAATTTCAAGGCAACGATCGCTAAAAAAGCTGAAAAACTATGGTAATAATGATTTGATTAATTTATTTTCTTTTCAAGGAAATCAATTATTATTGATATAATTATTAACTCTAATAATTATTTATATATTCAAATATTTAATAAATAGATACGAAGACAGCAAAGAATAAGAAGAGAATATTTATATAGAAAAGCATTAGAAGAACAGAAAAGAGCTGTCACTGAAAAGAAGGAACATTTGAAGAAATCACTCGATGGTTATTATCTTTTGAACTATCAATTGATTGATTATTTATTATTAGTACTTATAATGGTTTTGTTTTTCCTTTAATTAAGAAAATACTGAAATTAGAAGTGATTTAAGAAAAGGTGCGCTTCAGTTACAAAGTGTATTAGAATGGGATGATTTGGCTTCAGAACAGGTCACCTCTCATGAAGACGATGAGTATCGTTGGGCTGGTGTTGAAGACCCAAAAATAGTTATCACAACAAGTCGTGACCCGAGCTCTAGACTTAAAATGTTTGCTAAGGTTTGCATTTATTTGTTATCTATTTATCTATAAATTAATTGAAATGCTTATGAAACCATATTTTAAGATAAGTTTCACTTTTGAATAGGAATTGAAATTAATTTTCCCGAACTCTCAGCGATTAAATCGTGGTAATTATGAAATGAAACAATTGATAAACTCTTGTCGAGCAAACGACGTCACGGATTTCATAGTAGTTCATGAGACGAGAGGAGAACCGGACGCTATTGTGGTCTGTCATCTGCCATACGGACCAACTGCTTATTTTCAATTAATGAATACAGTTATGAGACATGACATCCCAAATATGGGAACAATGTCTGAAGCATATCCTCATCTTATATTTCATAACTTTAAATCACGATTAGGTCGACGTGTTATGAATATTCTTAAATATTTGTTTCCAGTGCCTAAAGATGAGAGTAAACGTGTGATCACTTTTGCCAATGATGACGATTATATATCATTCAGACATAATGTCTATAAGAAAGTTGACGGAAAGATTGAACTCTCAGAAGTTGGGCCCAGATTTGAAATGAAATTATATGAAATCAAATTGGGAACCATTGATATTGTAAATGCGGCCGATTCTGAATGGGTTCTCAAACCATATATGAATACAACCAAAAAAAGAAAATTTTTAAGTGATGACAATTTTTGATTATTTTTTTATTCATTTAATTATTCAGTTTAAAAATTAAGTCATGTTTTTACACAAAATGATGACTTACTAAAGATTGTTATATGATTTTGAAATCGTAATAAAATATGAGAGAATTGAAAAGAATGTTTACTTTAGTAAAAGTGTACCCACACCTCATCTCTTCCATCATATCTATTGCACAATCAATAGCTTTATCCTTAACAAAGTTGAGGGGTTGTTAAAAATGGTGGATTGCTTTAAAGTGCTTAAATCAACATTTTCTGGTTTGACAGAACTTATTACATCTCTAATAGCACTTTCTGCAAGTGCTCTAACATTATGAACATATTCTATTTTCTATATTCCACATGATATCAGGTTTACTCTTTAACCTCTATTCGACACCAATAAATAACTCTATAGTTTCATTAGAGTAATGAGTTTATTATTATCTTTATTTATGTTAAGTTGAATAGTTTTCTAAACTATTAACACTAGGATTAGTGAAAGCTAATAAAGAGTTTGTTAAAAGGATAGAGATATTGTCTATTCATATAGTTTAGGAGAATATATTTTTGCCAGACTTGTAGTTTACAAAGCGTTGTCATTTTACTTGTAACTCAATTCATACTAATATTTGCTCAATTACTCAAATACTGTTCATTACTGAGAAAAATAATATCCTTAAGTTAAGAGACAAAACATTATTCACTCTCAAATAAGTTAGAATAAGCGCTCAAATATACATAAACACTTCCATCAGATTTCAAATAAAGTTGACCTCATTATCAAAATCAAAGCAATAAAAGCTTCAATTCATTAGTAAGAGAATACAAGTTTATTGAGTGAATTCTAAGTATAATATATTTGAATAGTCAATATTTATTCAGATTCTGTTGTCGATACCTTTGAATATTTGAGTGTCAAATATTTATGCGTTAATACTGAGCCCATCGCGAAAACTAATGCTTCTGTTGCATAAAATGTGCCGCAAATGATAGCAGTAATCGTTGTCTTCCCAAAAAGATAAGAGTAAACCGATTCGTATGACAGGAATTTGTCTGATGTCAAAATTTTAAATGTTTCAAATGATAGAAATTAAGTGAAATTGTTATAATTGTAATAATTTGAACCTTGAATGAGAATCATAACAAAGTTAATGGTTAGACCAATCGTTAAACTGAAATAAAGAACAATATATACGGCCATCAAAAAGAAACTGAATAGAAAGACACCAATGAATCCGGAAATTAATGCAATGCAACGAATAATTAAATTGAAGCAGAAATAAGCGAATAAATTGTTTCTTTCATTTAAATCAGTGACTGGTATGAAATTGTCGAGTAATGTATCGCAATATGTATAACAACTTTTATCGTGATTTGGATCACAATTAGCACAATTTGGCGTATTATAAGTTATAAATGTTGAATAGAATAGTATATGTAATGTAACCATTAATAATATTAGACTCATTGCGCCAAATAATGTTCTAAATTGTTTATGAGGAGAACTAAGTTTTCTATCTTTATTCTTTGAACTCGAATTTTTCGACATTTTGTTCCTTGAGTTCTATCCAAGTTTAGGTTTTTAAAAACAGAATTAAAAGCAAAATAAATGCGAATTAGAATTTAAATTGTATTTGGATTGTTGTTCGCGCTTCACATCATTAAATATGATATCTTTAACAATCAACTATACTTAGGGTTTAGTATAAATATTCAGAATATTATTAGGATTTGTTTTATCAGGATCTGAAGTATAGTGTTCTTCACGAGCTGAGCTCGAGCTGAGCTGAGCTTGAGCTGAGCTGAGCTGAGCTTGAGTTGAGCTGAGCTGAGCTGAGCTGAGCTGAATGAAAATAACTGTTTTAGATAATTTTTAGATAAAACTTGATTTCATTATTCAAATAT
>JAQFXV010001903.1:0-11859 GCA_034694065.1 Camisia spinifer | reverse complement strand
ATTGGTTCGGGTCTAAAGTGTCCACAGTTCGAATGCATAGAAGGACAGACACACATATCTGCTCCTTATTATATAGAAGAAGAAGAAGATAAGATTAGTTTTTTTCAATCATAAATGTGTCTCAAAATATTTAATAATTCTTAAAAGTATACTAAAGAATAGTAGATAAAAGACCATTAGTTTGATGAAAATCTCATATTAATCAGGTATTAGACGTCTTTTTACTGATGAAAAACTTTTGACCTTTAACCTGAACTTGGATTCTGACCTGAATCTAAAGAATCAGACCTGAAAGTCAAATATAATAAATAAATTTAATTTATGTGAAGTGAACCTAAAGTTTGAGTTACAGGACTTGAGGACATAATCAAAAGACATGTTTTCATGGAATCTGAGTTCTAACTAAAGACACAAACTTTTGTCGAATATGTGGACAAAATAATATATTAAAAACGAAAGTTATGTTATGTTTTATGCATATGAGAGGGCGTTATAATCATCATTCGTTGCTTTCAAAAACTTTTTTAGTGAATTACTCATTGCAAGTATTGCTTATGTTTTTTAATATTAAATTCTTTGGAAAGTCAACAAAAAGCATGATTTTTGTTTTGACGCTTTATTACACTCAATATTTAGTTTCAATTTTTATGAAATGTGATAAATATTTTTGATGATATCATACTTATATTGAAATACAATTGATATTCATTGAAAAATTGAAATGTTTTTAATAATTTTGTTTTGTTTTTAAAGTCATTTATTTTGTTATAAAATAAACAAAACTTTAAAATCAATATTTTTGTTGACATTTTATTTAAGAGTTTTTGAAACATAAACTTCATTATAAAAAATGTCAAAATTGAAATCAAATTCAGATAAATTGGAATCTTTTCCACTGATTATAACAAATGAAAACTTAAAAAGTGATAATAAAAAGACATTTAATGATAATGTGAATGATTGGTCGGATCAAGAGTTGGACGACTTATTTCAGTCTCCATTAGAAGAAGTATTGGATTCAATGAGATTTCATTCTGTAAATCAAGTTTCGCGAACATATTGTTTACGTTCAGTCATATATTTATCAATAATTAGTTTCGTTTTTGGCCTCTCTTTTGCTCTTCTATTCATCACTACTTTTCAAATCAATGCAAACAATATTCAAATTTCATCATTAAATTCAAATAATATATTAAATAAAAAACAATTAACGCCTTATTTTGATAATAATTCAATTCCTATTAACAATAATATAAGAAACAAATTATTGCAACAAATTTCTAGTCAAAGAATTGCTCAAAAACTTAAGTAAGTCTTCATTCGATATATTTTTTGACATTCAATTATTTATAATTAGATTTTAATCAATGAGAAAAATAAGTAATAAAACTGTTTGTCAACAAATAGAGACTTGAATAATGTTTAACTTTAAGATAACTAATTGAACCCTCAATTAATACAATTGATATTAAACTTTTTTTTAAACCTCGAGACAGTACACGAGTTGTAACAAAACCTGAATATAAAAATTGGCTTCAATTCAAATCATAGCTGATTATACTTAAGATCATTTTTTATAATAATTCTAATTTTTGTGTCAAGTCATGTCAAAATTGGAATGAAATGATAATTATTGTTTATCAATAATAATATAATTAATACTAGTATTTTAGTGATAAATCTTATTACAAAAAGTCATGTAAAATAAGAGCTAAGGCTTAAACATACAGTCAATTACATTAACTGTATCTGAGATTAACTTTAATTAAATTAAATGTTTAGTTAACGTCAATATTAAATAACCTTCATTGAAAAAATGATAAAAATTGCTTAATAGTGACATATGTTTTCAATTAAGCTTCGATTCAATATTTTTCATTAAGGTCTGGCTTTAAAACCTTATCGATATTGAGAGACAATTTTTGGAATATAAAAAAAAGTTTAGAGTTAATGAGTTGAACACTGTTTTTTGACCACACTTTAGATTAATACAAATGTAATTATGATCTTAAACAGAAGTCAATTAATCATAGATTACTTATAAATGCATAATTTCAATAAATATTGGCTTATTTTGATATATGAATAAACAGTCGATATAATGACCAGATTATATGCATCTGACTTATGAGTGGTTAACAGACTCCAAATTGCAGACAATTAGTTCAATCACTGTTTTCCTGTCTTTTCTATTTATAAGATTTAGTTAAATACCACTTTTTAATATATGCATCAAATCTAATATATTAAAAAATAATTGCTTTTTGCCAAAAATTATTTCAATCACTTTAAGCTGAGTTAACTATTCATGTTTTGATTAAAATAATAAAACTAATAAAAGTTTTGAATAATCTATTTATTATTCTGACGCCAAAAATCTAGTTTTTAATCTGTTGAGCGTTTAATTCAATAAAATTAATGACAACATATTTTTGTGACTTAAGTTATTAGAACTTTGAAACTTTGATCGAAGCAGAAGTCAAGTCATGTCTTTCAGGCTATTGTTTAGTTAATTCTTATGTGAAGAATGTTTTCTATTTGTGTTTATCCTAATGACTAAACGATATCATATCACTTGTCATTAACCATATTTGCTTTGAAAGCAGATGTATTATTCGTATTATAATAATCAATAGCAGATTCAAATGTGAAGTTTATTTGCTATTATTTGATCAGAAATTATTCTATCATTAGTCAAATATTTATTAGATTGAATGGCGATATTTCTACAGAAACTTTATTTTTGTCTTAATTGTCTGTCTGCCAAAACGCAATAATTTGATTATACTCTAAGTCATAACTATAAGTATTTGAGTGTTGAGTAATTCGATTGCAATAGTTCTAAACTGTCATCTTTTACTGATTCAATTCGATTATTAATCAATTGTTGAGCATTGAAAAGCCCTTTCGAAATGCAAAATTTAATGGAAACCGATTACGGAACTGAAGTAATCCCTAATCCGACTGTTAAGCGAAAGTTTTGTTTTCTGACAACATTCGGTTCTCTAGTTTTTGGATTAATGATTGGAATTTGTATAACATATACAGTTATGAAAGATAAATTAGGATCTGAGACAACATCTTTTGAACACAGTCTAAGTCCTTATGAGCTGAATATTAGAAATAAGTTATTCAAAAATGTTGAACCCGAACGGATTGGACAATGGCTTAAGTTTGATCTGATTATTATATTGATTAAGCAACCATTACTTGAGCATTAGTTCATTCATTTTTCTTCCTTCAGATCGCTTACAAAAAAGCCTCAATTGGCGGGAACTGAAGCTGACGAAGAATTGGCGAAATTCGTGTACAATGAATGGAAATCAATGGGAATTGATGTCAGTCTTGTTAATTACACAGTATTACTATCGTATACGAATGTATCTCAACCTAATTTGGTATTTATTTTAATGCTTTTTCAAGATATTCAATAATTATTGATTTCAGACTGTATTTAGTTATTTTATTTTATTCGATATTAAGGTAAGGAAAATAGACAAAAGCGGAAAAATTTTGTATAATTCAAGTGAATTCGAGGACCCATTAAATGCAGAATCAAATGAGATCCCGTATTATAGTAAAAATCCCCCATTTTTGGCATATTCTGCTTCAACAGTACAACCATTGAAAGGAAATCTGGTTTATGTAAACTATGGCAGAGCCGAAGACTTTGATTATCTCAAACAAATCAATGTAAGTGTTAAGGGAAACATTGCTATTGCACGATATGGCAAAATATTTCGCGCAAATATTCTTAAATTCGCGGAAGAGAATGAAGCGATTGGTCTTATTATATACAGTGATCCATACGATTATACCGATGGAAACATTGATAATACTTATCCTCATTCAGTCTATTTGCCTAAAAGTGGTGTTCAAAGAGGAACAACACAATTGAGTGATGGCGACCCTATGACTCCTTTCTATCCATCAATTGGTAAGAGTTATACACTATTAAAAGTTAAAACTAATTGCAGTCAAATTTTTATAAACTAATCTGTAATTTCATTTATATAGAGAGTGCTTATAGATTACCAATAGATAAAGTAAAGTTACCCCGAATTCCTGCTCACGCTATAAGTTATGGCGACGCGAAGTATATTTTAGACGGTCTCAAAGGTCCAAAAGCTCCCAAATCATGGACCGGAAAATTGAACATAACTTATAATATAGGACCCGGTTATGAAGATGATAGTTATGTTACACTTGAAGTCTATACAAGAGTAGAGCCATCAATAATACATAATGTAATCGGTGTTATTCGTGGATGTATTGAACCCGATCGTTATGTTCTGGTCGGTAATCATCGCGATTCCTGGACTTTCGGATCAGTTGACCCCTCGAGTGGAACCGCAGCAATGCTTGAATTGTCCAATGCTTTCACTGATGTTATGAAAAGTGAGAAATGGTGTCCCCGAAGAAGTATTGTATTTTGCAGTTGGGGTGCAGAAGAATATGGACTCATCGGTTCCACTGAATGGGTTGAAGAAAACCAAAAATTACTTCAAACTCAAGCCATCGCCTATTTGAATGTCGACATTGCTGTCGAAGGAAACTATACATTACAAGCAAAAGGAGTTCCACTGCTTTACACAACTCTTTGGGAAGCGGCTAAACATGTGCCTAATCCTGATCCTAAAGAAGTGAGTTCTGGTCGTAAAACGGTTTACGACACATGGATTTCTCGATCGCCTAATAATATAACGAACTCTATTGTGCCAAAAATCAAGAATATTGGTTCTGGTAGTGATCACAGCCCTTTCCTTCAAATAACTGGTGTACCAGTTGTTGACATTAGCTATACATGTGATGATCGAACAGACATTCATTGTTATCCACTTTATCACACTATGTATGAAACTTATAATCTTGAGGCAAATCTATTGGACAAAGGCTTTCAGGTAATCACTATTTTTTAGTTCTATTAAATTCATTTTTTAACCATTAAAGAGTACACAAAATTGAATTTAAAAATCCAATATTGTATTTAACGAGCTTTGACTCATTCATCAAAATATGTTTACGATCATTATATTGTTCGCAAAATTATAAAATTTGAATAATTTATTTATAATTTGTTTGAATATAACTAACAGTATAACAAAGCTGTGACACAAGTTTGGGCTGAAATGGTTAGATCGCTATCAGATTCATTAGTGCTTCCATTTAGTATCGAATACTATCCCATATTATTAAAATATTCTGTCAATCAATTGAAGAATAGTAAATACAATTATATATTTTTGAAAGAAAACATAAGTTTAGGTAAATATTTAAATAATCCTGAATTTTATTTGCTATGATTTATAAATTATGAATTATTTTTCAGGATATTTAGAGACTTCAATTCAAAATTTTGAGAATGTATTGAATGAGTTCGTCAAACAAATTAAACAAATCGATGACAATAAGTATCAAATATTTCAATTGATTAAAAAATATTAAACTATAATTATATTTATTATTTTTTGCAGTCCTTTAATGATAAGACGAATAAATGATATGTTAATGTTTTTGGAGCGAACATTCATTGAAGAACAGGGTTTGCCGTTAAGGAAAGACTATAAGCATATACTTTTAGCCCCGAGTTCTTTAGACTCTTACAGTGGGTCATGTTTTTCTGGCCTTTACGACCTTTTATGGCAATACAATCACAACATTAATCAGGATAACAGTTCACAAACTTTAGAAGATATTAAAAAACATTTGTCAGTTATTGTTTTCCACATAAATTCTGCGAAACAATTGTTAAAACAGAGCCTTTTTTAAGTGCTTTTACTTTTCTTATTCTAGTCTTTATGTAAATACAATTTTATTATTATCAATATTTCGGAAAATGTTCTTTTTTAATATCAATCAATGGTTCAGTTAATCATTAAAATGTCTTCACTTTAATAATGTTATTAAATGAATAAAATTTATAAATCATTGAAATTGAGAACTTTTCATTTTAGGATAACTTAATTCTAATCTATCTTTAATTATTTTAGTGAATAAATGAATCAAAACAATAGAGAGGGATAACAAAGTTTTTATTCAATTAAATTTATATTTATTAACTAATAGTTATCAATAAATTGCAAAATAGAAATATTATCAGTAAATAAAAGAGTGAAAGAGAAATGAAAGTACAGATAAATCCCTTAATGATTAGCTTATATGATATATTAGTTAAATGTTAGTCTATTTAACAAGTGGTCTATTTTTGTCATTATCGTCACCATATTTTTCTTTATACATTCGAACCTCTTTCATATAATGATTCCATGCATTATTACCACCATTATTACCATCATTATTGTCTTCTAAAGACGACTCATTTCGTTGTTTTTTAATTAAACCCACTTTTAATGCCTTTGTTCGACGTTTTTTTGTAATTATCTGTTTTCCATAAATTTGATATTTATTTCAAAAATAATAATAACAGTTATTAATTATATTAATTATAACGATATGAATAAAATGCAAAAAGTTTTTCAATTAATATCAATAGTAAAAGGCTTTCAATTAAAGTTTAATAGTTCTTACAGTCGAAGAAGTTTTAGGTATTATTGAATTCTTAGTATTGTTTGCAGTTATTATTGAATTTGTCTTCATTTCATCCGATTTTTCTTCAATAAGACATTCATTGTTTACAATAATATCGATATTACTATTATTTACATCAATGTTATCACTAGTTTTCAAATCATTGTTATTATTATTAATCAATTGTTTTTGCATTTTTTGAAATAATTGAAGAAATGATCCGTCATTTGCGTACTTATTATTTACTACACTATTATCTGATTCTAAATTACTTTTCTCTATTGATGTCATATTATTAGACATTTATTAATATTTAGTTCAAATTAAAACATCAATTAATTTAATTTAATTCTAAATTATATTTTGATAATAATGAATGGTTTCAATCAATAATTGTTTGTAATGTTTTTCTGTTCCTTAACTACAATCCAAATAAACATAAATAACGTTCAGTTTTAATTGAAAAAATGATTCAAAGAATTTGAAAGAAATCTATTCCCAAATTAATGTATAAGTAAAAAATCATTCAATACTCCAATACATTCTCATATTAAATGATTTAATATTTCAAACTGTTGTTAATTTGAAATAATTGTATTGATTGTTAATTTCTATTATTTAACTAAAAATGAATACAATAGAGTTATGATTTAAAGGCGTATTATATGTATTGTTTGCATAACTCTAACATTTAAATGACATCTAAATAACAATTTATTAAATCACATGACACAACAATTAAACAAAAATATGCTTCAGATTTAATTAGTTATAACTTATAAATATACAGTCAATAGATATTTGTTTTAAATGACTCTAAATTTATAATTGAATATTAAATTAATTGATTTAATAATAATTATAATGGATTTCAATACAGAAGACGTAGAAATGATGGAAACAGAAGATAATAATGATTGCAATGAAAGTATTGGCGCACAAAACAAGTCTATTATTGGTATGTCTTATGTCTTATTTGTCTTCTATTTTTTTGTTTAACTGATTATTTACCAAATATTATATAAAATAATATTTATTTCTTTTATAGAATTTTCAAATAAACGGAATTTTTGTGACATTAATAAAGATTTATTAAACAATTCGTCTAAAACTGAACCAAATATCGAAACGAGAAAAATATTGTGCGCGAAAAGAATTAAAACGAGTCATAAAAAATTAAATAATAAAAGCATTAATCAAATTAATTCAATCACAAAATTAAGTAATAATCAAATTATTTGTGTTTTAGACACAAATATATTATTATCGAATTTATCTGAACTCAAAATTGTTTTAATAAATGAAGAAAAGAGAAGAAAAAGTTCGACAAAAATGAGTAAAATTGAGTCAATTATTATTCCGTGGATTTGTGTTCAAGAATTGGATCATTTGAAGAATAGAAAGAATGGAAAACAATCTAAATTCAGTTCAATTACAAATGCTATTCAATTCATTAATGAACAGTTGAATTCAAATGGTTTATAATTTTATTTTATTTATTAATCAATTCAATAACTCTTTCTATAAATTTATATATTTTCGCTTTTTAATCATTTTGTTTTATTATTAATACTAAAGGTTTAGTTAAAGGAGAAAATGTGGCCAAAAGTTCAACAGAAAATAATAAAAATAGAAATGAAAGTCCATTAGAATTAGTGGACGAAGAGATAAATGACGACAAAATTATTAATTGTTGTTTAAGGTCTGGATCTTTGAAACGCGTTATACTTTTGTCAAATGATATAAATCTATGCAATAAAGCATTAATAAAAGGCTTTAAATCAATGAATTGGTGCCAATTCTATGAACAATATTTAGATAATGATAAATATTTTGATTTCAATACAAGTATTGATGAAGAGCCAAATCCTAAACGATTGGCCAAAAGCTCTTCCCATTCAAAAACATGTGATAATTCTTTGACACAAAGGTATTCATATTCAAAACTGTACTAAAACATTATTTTCTAAAAGTATTTTTATTTTTAAATTAAGGCTTTCATTGAGTCCCAAATTTTCATTCATTAATAAAAATTCGTCAGAAGTTTTTGGTTCGAGTCATCATTCAAAGAGTGAAATCTGTAGTCCTGTTAAGTCTTCATCAAAAACAAAGAACTCAATAAAACGCATTTCTCTCAAAAGAACGAAAAGCATTGAAAGCAATAAAAGTCCAAAAAGATGTTCGATTAGTTATGAAGATTGGATTAGTTTCAGATATGAATGCGAACAACAATTAATTGAATTCATTGTTGATGTTTATCAAAACATTTGGCAAAAAGACTGGAAATTAATGCTTGAGATAAATAGGGAAAACGCAACCCTTAAAGATATGATAAGACTTATTCGTAAAGAATGGTTCAGTAATTTTAGTGATATATTCAATAGAGATCTTAATATTAAATCACTTGTCGATGAGTTACACACAAATTCTCAAAATGATTCTAATTATCAGTTATTGTATAATAGTTTGAAAAAATTTATTGCAATCATAGAAGAGAAACCAATTTCTTTAAAGAGTTCCGATGGAAACTGTTTTGAAAAGAGGAAAACTTTTTAAAACTTAAAACCATATAAATAATTGTTATAAAGTTTAAAAATAATTTTATTGAATTTAACAAAATTTACTGTTTTTACAATCATATAAATATCTCATTAAACAAAGTAATCAAATGTTCATAATATTAGAATAAAAGATAACATAATAAGCAAATATCAATTCTATGACTGGAATCAATTAAAAAATAATATTGAGTGTTAATTGAGATTTAATTAATAAAATGGAGAATCGATTGATTGTGGTTCAGGTGTCTTAACAATCGATGGCGGAGTGTCTAAACTTCTATACGATTTAGAAACCATTGCAAGACTTTCTTCCTCTTCACTATTTTGTTCTAATCGTTTTGGTTCACAATATTGTTCTGCTTTAAAAAATAAACAAAACATTAACTCTATTATACTTTTTAATAATAAAATTAATAATAATAGAGGTGTGAATAAATTTTGAATTTCAAAATCGATTAAATAAAAGATAATACCATCAAATTCTTCCGTTGAAATATTTGAATCGAAGCCTTGATTGTTGACAATTACTTTCCCTAAAGTCGTTTCTGTACAGGTATCAGAAATACCAATAATATCAATAAATTCATAATTCAGACCTAACTCTACTACTGAAACATTTTGTCCAATGTTTTCATTACTAAAAGGCATTATATTTGTCGATGCTTTACATTTAACATTATTTTGTGTCAATTCATTCATATTATTTGATTCTTGATTATTAACTGAAAATTCTCTATGTTTTTGACTTTTGAGATGATCTGTAATTATAGACCAGCGATAAGAGAAAATTGATTCCTCACAAGCAGTACAAAAAAGTCTTTCTAATGGCATATTAAAGTCAACCACAAAATTATGAGCCAATCCTTTCTTCATTAATTTAATTAATCTTTTTTCAGGTAATTCTTCGGAATTTTCTTTAGGTTTTAACTTTCGTTTTCGAGACTTTAATTGTTCGCTTTTAATAGGATTTTGTTTTGGACTCATTTCAGATCTATTTTGATGGATATTATCTGTGAGTTGTTTTGACAAACATTTTTGTGGAACACATTTTGTTAATTGTTTGACCGGTTTATATAAATGACTATCATTCGAATCGTCAGAATCATAACTATCACTATTATTCATCACATGAGTTGAGTTAGTGATGAGTTTCAAGTTTTGTGGTAAAAGTGGTTTTGACTTCATTTCATTCTAAAGAAACGAATAAATATTTAAAATAAATTCGATTTTTTCTCTCAAATTCTTACTTTTCTATTATTATAATATAGTTGTTTTCGTTCACAATTAGAATCTTTATTTGAAACCCAAATCTTTGAAGCTGTGCGAGAACTAGACGTACCGGTAGTTTCACTTTTAACGGCAAAACTCGTTAATTTTTTTCTTTTTATATTGGTCTCGAGTTTTGATGAAATGTCTGAATTACTGGAATCACTGCTTGACTCGTATCCACGACTCATATTATGTTCGACTGATTCTTCAAAGTCTAGCGATTCTTCGTCTTCGCTATCAATAGGAATAGTGGAAGGCGTGGAAGCTCTTGAAGGTATCGTATGTTCACTCATTTGTTGCTATTTAAATAATTGATAATTAAAAATTATGAAAATCATTATTTAGAAGAAAAATAGTCATAACTCTTGCTTTTACACAAATAACTTTATACTCGTATTGACATAAGTATTGTCAGATTTATTGAGTTCTCGAGTCTAACAATAAATAAAGCAAAAGCAAGAGTAACCCAAAGTTCTAATTGAATTATTGATAAATATTTATTCTAAAAATGAATTTTAAATTATATATACTTGAGATGTTATCGATTTTTGTTGTTTATCAAAAAATTTGGAAGTTTTTAGACTTATTTTTGCCAAATGATGTAAATTAAGTCTTTCGTACATATTAGAGCACTCGTCATAACTTTGAACAATGAAATTGAAATTATTTGTTTGGGTGAATTCTGCAATAATTATAGCTCTTTTGAGAGCAGTTATGGATCGTTTGTATTGAGCACATCTCCTGTAATAAGTGGACGCTTTCACCAATTTACAAATTGATTCTTTCTTATCTCCTTTTCCATACTTTAATTCAATTTCAGCCAAATTTTCCGAACATTCCGCAGCCGCTAATCATTAAAAATATAAAATTCTAAGTATTTTTCGCATAATTGAAACAAAAAGCGACAAAACAAACAAAATTCATACAAAACAGTCTAAAACACGATTAAATATAATGAGTGTTAAATCAAAAGTGCAATTAAATGTATTGTTAATTAAAATGTTCCCAAACTTAAGAAACCAATAATTAAGAGACTTTAGTTTGATATTCAATTATTGTTAATCATTTATCATTAAATTTATAAAATTATAGTTAATCATAACTTTGAATGAGTTAATAATAATCTGTTTGAAAAATGCATTCATATTTTTGTTTTCATATTTAATAATTCTTGAATTTTAAGCAAATTATTTATTTTGTTTATTAAAAAATTGGTGACATTAATGGCATTGATATTATCTTTTGTTGAGTAGAATTAAACAAAAATATGAAACATATTATATAAGTTTAAAATAATTAATAATATATTATTTATAATTAGACGTGTTTTAGATATGAAAAGACGCCTAAGTTTTTAGAAATGAATAGGATATAAATTTTAAATTATGTAGACGTGTATTGACGTAAATATGATTTGCTGTATGGCAGTAACGACTTATAGCTCAATGCATTGAAATGAGGAAAAGTAACAATACTTTCTTAGGCGTAACGCTTTTCTATG
>JAQFXV010001902.1:0-11861 GCA_034694065.1 Camisia spinifer | reverse complement strand
AAATATAATTAAATAGAGTTTAACACTGAAAACTTTTCCTGGTAATTGTTTCCCGATTAATTTTGAAACTCTCCCGAATCTCTTCCCAGTTTCTGATTTCCTAAAATTTCGTCTCTAAAGAGTAGTTATAATTTAGTTGTTCAACTGATATAATCTCAGCTCATAATAGATTCCTTAATTCATTGTTAAAGTTTATCCATAATGAGAACCAGTAATAGAAAAGAAAAACATTTGTCGCCGGCGAGGAAATCATTGCCGAACGATTACAAAAAAGAGGATATGTATTATGGAGAACATAATATGAAAGATCGGGAGAAAGGGATATAAGACTAAAATAAGTAATGAATGAAAAGTGAAAGCGTTAAATTGATAACTCTTACACAATACGTTTAGACGTATGAATGCAATTAATGGCTGAGTTGTCACTTCATTTGTTGCCTCACATTTATATTGCGCATTATTATCACTCGGCGTCACCGTAAATGAATAAATATTTGTTGATTCTCGACCTCCACTACTAGAATATGTATTGTCCACTTCTTGCGAGTCTTTATACCAAATTCTGTGAAGGATATAAAAGCTTGAATGAACCGTTTGCTAGTATTTTGATTGTGAAGTTTACAATTTTGCGACCGGATTCCCTCCACGACTAATGCACGCCAGTGTGAGTGTATCGCTAACACTAATCACATCTCCATCAGTGTAACCCTCTATTGATGGTGATCCGGGCGGATCTCGAATAAAATGAAATAACATCAGATACGCCTAATTTATGTCTATATGGTCTAACTTATTGATCAATTAATGTACAATATAATCGACATACAGAGGACGCTCAAAGTAATCGTTGATTTGATTGGCTTCACAAGTGCCGGATGTTCTGCCTGACACGTGTATTGAACACCTTTTAATAAATATCGATATTACTGTTTCTTCAATTTAATTAAGACAATTATTTCATACCATTATCATCTAGTCTCGTATATATGTATATTGTACTTGAAGTTGAAGACAATTTTCCAGCTGGTCCTAAACCTTCTTTTAATACCACAGAATAGCTATCTATAGACAATTCCAGAGACAATTCGAATCAGAATAATAAATAACATTATCAATGAATTACTTGTTTAAGTTAAACCTATTTTATAGTGACTTTAGTTTTCTACGAAGCTTTTTTGGCAATAATGCCCGACATAACCATAGCTTAGGATTGACTAACACTCAAATCGATTTAGTTTATAGTTTATATGCTCTAATAATTTTCAAATATTCAAATAGAATTTATTTATTAGTTCATTACTTATTTATTGTTTTCATTCAGATGGAAATGAGAATCTCGAGTGAGAGTTAGCATCAAATGAATCTGAATTAAAATTAAACCTTTTAAAGAAAAATAAAACAATAAATTCAAATACGCTTAAATAGTTTTTTGAACTGAAGTATAAATAAAATCTCAAGTGGAATCATAAATCTTGAGAAGTTTTTTTGTTTTGTTGAAAAATGATCGCAAGGTTTTAGCAAATATCACTTTTGCCTTCAAATCATACTTTCTTTAACCTAATGCTATGTTTACATTTCTCATAAGCAAACAGTGCTGTAACGCTCGTAAAACTAATAGATAGATTAGTAAGTATCAGATCAAATATTATATCAAAAATCAAATCAAATCATATTATCAAATGTCGATAAACAATGAATAAAACTTATGTTTGCGAAAAGTTTGTTTGCCTTCAAATCTCATTACTGCACAACTAATGATTCCAAATGAATAAATGAAATATTCAAGACATTAATGAATTGAAATTAAAGGTTTTTTCATCTATTAATCAGTTTTAACTGAATTAGGAGAATGAGCATAAATGAGCTTAAAACAATTTTAAATTGAATTTTTCTATGACTTTTGCTTTGCTCTAAACAAACAAGTTTTGTTTTACAGATTTTGTTACCGGATTTTCAATATTGAAAAGGATTGAATCACTAATGCATTATTGCTGAATTTCGTTAATATTTATGATGACAATAATGCAAAAATCAAAGCATTTTTATGAATGGAAAGTTTATATATCAACTTTAATATATTTGTTAGATTATATCAATTGTTTGGAAATTCAAATTGAATGTGTAACTACAATTTCGAGATATGATTCCATAAACTAGTTTGAAAGCTATATAAAACAGGAACGAGTAATAGAAAAATGAGTTCAATTCTTTTTCATGAATGAATTAATAAAATCAGACAAATCCTGGACTTATGATCTCAGATCCATCGGTTTGATCAACAATCACAACAAAAAAAATAATTGAAGGATAATATAAGCCTAAACTAAATTAAATTTACAAAAATTCTTATACAAAGAATTAAGCTGAAAATTTTCTAACCTCTAAAGAATAAGAGTGATGTTTAATTAAATTTTTCAAATAAATAATTTGAAATGAGAGCATTGAGTTTGAACTAAACATGGATTTGATTTACTCAAATGTCAATTTGAGATTTCAAAGAATACTGAGAAATAGTATAGCTGTAGAGTATAATGAAGTGAAAATGACATAAAGCAATACCTTTGTTAATTAGCATACCATTCCTGAACCATTTAATAAGAGTCGGTGGCTTTGACAATGTGCTTGTATTGCACGCCAATGAGATCCTCTCTGCCTCTCGAACTTCTAATCTGCTATTAGTGTGACTTTGCTTTTGTTTAGTTATATTAAAAACATGAGCTCGATTTGTTGGTAGCACTAAAATCTCATGAGGAGGAACTGAGTATTGTATATGTTGAAAAAGTAGAATGAACCAAAAAGAGAAAGACAGAAAATAGGAAAAAGTATCTGAGTTTAACAGTAATTCCCAAAGCGTAAATACTGTTAGACAGTTCTTACCTAACACAGTGATGCGTGCACTCGCACGGATTGGCTTGTTTTCCTTTGCTGGACCTGCAAACAAAATTACACATTCTCTATTGTATAAATTACTTCATAAATAATTCTATTTAACCGCTCTTTCACAATGTTTTAATATATTTTTCAATCAACGAGTATAGTATTATTTTAATAGAGTCAGGAAAACGTCAGACTAAAACAGTTATACAGTATTAAATTCAGAGATGAATCAGAAAATTAAAATTTATTCATTAAAAATTATACTGATATTTTCAAATAATCATCACACAAAGAAATTAAATTCACAAATGATCAATCAACACTTTAAGGCTTATAGTAATTTAAATTAATTTTAAGTGTTTAAGTTTTATCCATTGATAATAAATTCATTGCTTTATGAGTTGATTGTGTTGATGAACAGTTTGTTTTTAAGCCTAGTCTCAAATTGCATTGTTATATAACTTGGTAAAAACTATTTACTAAAAATAAATTGATTGTTATCTCTGAATAACTTTATTAAAAATGTTTTTTAAGCATGGAATAAAAATTAGAATAAACTCGAGTTGATAGCTCAGCTTAATATGAAATATAATATGTTTGTTAGTGGCTTATTGACGTTTCAAAATTTCTTTTCTATTATATGAAAAATTTTTAAGAAGTTTATTCATGATCCATGCATTTAAATGAGGCAAAGCCTATGCATAAATTATTTTATGCTGTTGAGGATTATGATTTGTCTGGAAATGAAAATAACCATAGTCTTTATATTTTAATCGTAGAAATAACGTAATATTCAATGGATTGGATGCCATATAAGCCTTAAATATAAGCAACTATTAAAATTTAGGTCAAATTAAGACTCTTAACTAAAACATTTGTAGAATATTCATATTTTAAGTAGGAAAAAATTCAATTTAAAGAAAATTCAATCTTAAATTTGTTATACGCCATATGACGAGCTCTCTGCAAACCTAATTCAAGTTGAACTTAAAGTAACGAACTTTCTTTAAACCTAACCTAAACTCAATTTAAAATGATTCAACTTTTTTTATATTCTCGTACTTTCTAAGATAAAATTTATTTATATTATTTTATGATTCAACCATAACATATGGTTATTATTAAACTAAATATTTACTTATTATTAATTACAAATTTAGATTTTATTGCTCGAATATTTTAGAAAACCAAAAATAAAATAATTTTGCATTTTAGTCCAGTTATTATCATTTAGTGTAAAAAATCCATAGAATTTAGAGCTTAGCAATGAATTTATCATTTTTACCAGAGTTTAAATATATAATATATATTATGAATCGGCTTCGCATTTACCTGTTAAAAAAAATTTCTGATCCGGCGGTAAAAATTGCGGAAATTATTTTGACCGAAATTCGGGTTTTTTAAATTTTAGGAAATTGAAAAACCGCAATTTTTCGGTTAAAATCTTAGTTAAATGATTAAAAATAACCGATTCTAATAAGAAAGGTTGAGCTTTGAATCCTTGGGTTCACTGGGTTGGAATCGGTTAAAACCGATAAATGCGAAGCCGAATTATGAATGAGATTTCTAATCAAGATGATACTCATCTGTGAATTTCTTTTACTATTAAACACCTAGATTTTTAAGGGGAAAAAATTAATTCCTCTAAAATCTAAAAAGCTTTGTATAAACTTTACAAACCTCTGATGAAGTGTAAATCAGAGTTTATTGATTAAGTCTTAAATGAGTGAAATTCTAATCATAAAACATTATTTTGATAATTTAAACAAAAACAAATTTGTTTTGTTTATTCAATTAATACTTAGTGTAACACAAGTTTTTTAAATCATCTCTTTCTTATGTGTAAACTTAAAATAAATTTTTTTAATGTTATGTTCAAATAAATAAATAAAATTTTTGATTTGAATCTTTCAAGTTTAAAATATAAAATGATGAATAGTAGGGGAAGTTTATGTTTCTTTTAAAGCAAAAGTATTCTAATAATTAAAATTTTTCAATTAAAAAGATACTGATAAATGATGTTTTTAAAAAAAATAAAAGTATATCGAATTTCTAAATCAAAATTTATTGTTTATCAAAGTTTATCAATTAAATAGAAAAAGAAACTGTTTTGGTGCTCGAAATTAATTTTCTCAAATGAAAAATGAAAACTTTAATCACTCACCGACTTGACACTCAATTTCACCTGAAATGATTTATATCCATTAGAATAATAGCTTAATTAAATTGCATTATTATTTATATTATGATTTATGATAAATACCTTCATCAATAAGCTGTGCGTTTCTGATCTTCAAATTATATACTCCTCTTTGACGGTCGACACTCATTGAATATCTGGGCCAACCCGGAACGTCAGGATCAAAACCTTACAAAAATTGATGTCACAATTCAATAAGTGAATAAATTTATTCATTTAAGTACTCTATTAAGAAATTATGAATCTTATTTCGCATTTCCCTTTCATTAAATAGTATGGTTTTCAAATAATTCATTTCAAAATGAAATTTTTTTAAAAGTATTATTAATTGATGAAAGAATATTATCTAATCATTATTTAAAACCTTTAGTCAATTTGATTCATTATAATTCGAAAATTTTGTTTTTGAGTGCAATTGTAAGATTTTTTTGAATCAAAAGCTCAATGGTTTAAAGCTCTACAGAATCTAAACTTATTCATAAGATATTTTGTAGAATTTTGCTTCGATTTAAAAGTGGTTGTTATCCCTCATTTTGCAGTCAATGAGATTCGATTACTAGAGCGTACACCACATGAAATGATCTTAAAAGATGAATGAATGGACAATGAAGAGAGAAATGGTAGAAAGAGTCGCGTTGACGCCACTTATTTATATAATGAAAGCACTTTCTTTACAAAATAGAGAGACAGTTCAGTCTTCTATGAAATAAGGACTCAATGGAAATAAAAGAAACGAAACATCACAAAAATACAATTCTCTGCTTTTCCAGTTTATATTATAGTTTCTTTGAGTCAAAGCAAATACATTTTCATCAAATAAAAAACATTTCAACATTACTGACCAATTCGCAAGTTTATGAAAGAGGTCAGTCTTTCTAAACTCCATTTCACTTACAATTTCAAGACACACACTCACACATACACATCAAAAAAGCTGTCTCTATATGAAAAAATGGTACAATTGGTACATCTTTTTGTATTTCTATTATAATTTGAGGACAAATAGAGTACAATGCATTCTTCCTCGGCTTACTTCAAATTAAATTCCGGTTTTGATATAAAGCCTAACATTGAAATGATAAGGAAACCTATTACTAACGAGTAAGCAGCACATAAATTGCATGTTAAACCATCATTCCTATCATCATAATATATTTTATTACTTTGGGATAAATAAAAAATTATACTAACAGTAATATACAGAAAAATTATCTTGTTTTGACGTTCGGCATAATCGCGAACTCTTTTGTTTTCTGCTTTTCTTTCAAATCTAATAATGTTTTTTTAAAAGTTTAAACATAAGAATGAAATTAGTTATTGTAGTGAAGGAAAGACGAGCGTGCAATTGAACTGATAATCATTTTATCAATAGTTTTTCTTTTATTTCCACCTATCATGCTATCATTTATCATATATGAGAAGCTCTTTTTTTGTTGACTCTATAGAAGAGTAACGAATCTTACAATACATTTCGTTAAAAATTTCGTTCTCATTGCTATTCTTACATACAATGTTCAACTATATGGAGGTTTGTGAATGTCAATGAACTTACTCTAAACTTAATGTTTATTCAGATCATCTCTAAAATAATTGATATTTATTATTGTAGTAAATGATTTGAAAGACCCTAAAATCATAAATTCTTATTTATTTAAATAAATCAAAATCAAACTCAATTCAAACTTTTTTGTATTCGAAACAAAACGTAAGATAGAGTTGTAATTTACAAACCGAAAACGTTTGAGACTAACTATAAAAAGAGAGCGTTTGTGAGGTTAAGTAAGTTATATTACTGTTAGTGTTGTTCATGCTTTAATCTTATAGCGCAATGTCATCATTTAGAGACTACATTTTTTATCTTTAAGAAGACAAGTTAGGATAGCAGTTGAGTTGAGTCAGTTATGAGTCAAATTCAACGACTTTATGGAAGTTCATGGCAATAATGCACTCAAATATACCCTCAAACTATTTTTTATCGGTAGCAAATTTTATTTCTAATCAAGAATCTAAAAAAACTTTTCAAAATTCATCACTCGAATAGCATTTATAACACGTATTCTAGTCAACCGCTAAGCTCTTGATGTCCTTTAATAAGATTCAAACAGTGAATAAGGATCTGAGCTATAATGCATTCAAGTTTATCTTATGAATAATATGACTGCCAAAAATTATACCATTTGAACAATAGATAAATTTTCATACATACCGAGTACGAATCCATCTTTGCTCCACTTTATAAGATTGAAATTGAAATAGAAAAGAAGAAAAAAGATATATTAATTTTTTTGAATTATAGCTTTAAAATGTTTTATTCTAAAATTCACTCAAAGATATTAGAATAAAAGGTTTTTTTTAGTCAAAGACCTATGTTTTCGACATTAATTCAAATAATGAATGATCGGTTAAAATTGAAATACAATGAATTCCCAAAGATACTAATCATTTCTTATTTAAATGGCAATATTTTGATAAAACTGACTAAAATTGTTGCGCGAAATAAAACTTAATTTATGATAATTTGAATACATTAACTTTCTCAATAAATATAGATTCCTATCAATAAATTAATTATGAATTTTATTATTCATAATCATCACTATTTATTATAAATAATGTGTTTATAACACAATTAAATTTAAATATGAAGGAAAATGTTGATAACTTTAAAGTATTTTCATATTACCAACGATGAAAGGTTAAAATTAATGATTTGAATAGAATTTGAATGATTTGATAAGTTTAAATAAGCTAATATACTATAAGAACCAATTAAAGATTACAGGATTAACAATTATATACAACTAGCTTCGAAGCCTTTAAAGAACGGGCAAAATATTTTCAAAAAAGTTTCCGATAGAAAAGCATTAGTTCGGTAAGTTGGTCACTGGTGACTTTTGGGGAAAATTTATTCGCTGTTGTACCTCGTCAGGTCATACTGGTTCTATTGATACCAGTCTCATGTCTGCATTACAGACAGACTTTTGAATATTATTATATAGATATAGATAAGGAGCGAAGGATACAAATAAACCCAACTCAGTCATAACAATAATTAATACTACACTAAAATAATATTTCGTTTGATAGTTTTAAGATCTACTTCAAATACTACTACTGCCTTTCATTACCCGCTCATAAACCTCTGGCTTAAACATTATCCTTGAAAATATGTTAAATAATTTATCTGAAGACTAAATTACGAAACAGTTAATCATTGCAAAAATATAATACGCATTAAAATTGAACGAAAATTAATTAGACCGGCAAATAATCTAATGACAACTCCAGTCAAGTCTTGCTCACATATCGATATGAGTTAATGACTGTTGGTTTAGTCATGGATGGATTCTCGAAATTTGAATGTTATGTCTAATGGATTTTTATCATTATTTGAATGATAGGCCAGTCAAACAAATTTGAAGTTTGTATTAATTTAAGTGCATTATATATTAATCATATGATTAATAGATTTCAATTAATAATGATTGTTTGCTCACTTGGACGAGACCGGCTTGATTAGCGACCTGGCACTGAAGTAAAACTTCTTTGTCTTCAATAACTTCTTTATCACTCGGTCGCACTCGAAAAAATTGTTGATAACCAAACACTAAAGCAGATCGCGGTCCAAATGTTGGCTCGTCTAAGAAATAAATTAAAGAAGTGAGAAAAATAAGTTATAGTCTTTTTCATTGTGTTCTTAGAAATGAATTATGTTTTGTTTTTGTGCCCATTTATTCTGATCTCTTTTAGGCAGTTATTTCTTTAATAACAAATAGATCTATTGCCAGAGTCTAAGTCGCTGATCGATTCCAATGAGTTGAATGAATGAACCGATGGGTGCAGTGGGAGGCAAAATGAAACATCTTTTGTTTAATCAATCAAACTTTATATCAATGATCAAAGGAATCAATCAAAGTTTAGTTTCATTGTCAAAATACTACTAAACCATCAATTGGTCCAAATTGATTTGTGATGTTCATACAATTTCTATATTTATTATGAATTATTGCTCTTCAGATAACTAATGAACTCAATTTCAGTCATGAAATATATGATAAACATATAAATTATTAGATTCTCCAAAATATAGTATAAAAAGTAAATCAATAAGTTATTGAATGCCTTTGAAAAACAATTAATTAATAATTCTAATATCAAATATAATTACTGTTGTTTTTGATAACAATTATTGATCAAAACTTTAAAATAAAAATTTCATCAATTCATTACTCAAAGCATAAGATATTTTCAAAACTTGTTGAAGATCTTTTCTCAAAATCCTGAACTTTCTAAGAATATTTTTCTAAAAATCAATTCAATGTATTGATTGGTGGAATTATTCTACAAACTTGTTTCGTGAACTCATTTTTTGAAAACTCAGTCGTGCAGTCATTTTCGAATAGAGAAACAGAATGAGATGTAATAATATATTTTATAAAAGCGATTCAGTTTATTATTGTAAGGAATAAGAAATATAGCTTTTTTCAAAGCGCATTAATGTCGGTTATCCTTAATTTTGTTGATTTCTTTGTCAGATCAACAAAAACAAAAATTGAGCCAATAATGAGTTTATGACTGAGGATAACAAATGACAAAAGAATGACATTAATAAGTATTTGGCATGAAAATGATTGGTATATTTTGATGATACTGATGCACATTTGTTTTTAATAGTTATCTAAGGGGTGCCCACATTTGGCAGATCGACTTAAAATCAGTTTAAACATATTTTTCAGTCATTAAATAAAACGCATAAATAAAATCAAAATAAGAAACATTCTTATTATTCAGAATAGAAAATATTGGAATAATAAGTTAATACGGATTGGCTTTATTTCTTTTTCTGTCTGAATCCACAATTTGTAAGTAATGAATGCATCAAATAATGTATCCATAATTCTTATTTGGTTTCGCACTTATTTCACACTAATTTTAATGCTAGGATTCAAACATTTGCAATCACGAGAAATACAATCATTTTTCTATGCGATGAAATTAAGTTCATGTTCTTTATTTCAATCAGCACTCTATGAATATTTCATGGATTGAGTAAATACTCATTGAAAGAACTGAACCCAACTTTGCTTCTGCTGCTCATTTGCTGCCATCGGCTATTCATTTGTAAATATGAGTAAAATCCTTGTCAGAAAACAATTTGATGAAAACTTATTTTATCTCTTTAATAAAAACTGAATAAATAGCGGTATAGGCATTAATGTTAATTAAAAAATTAATCTAAAAAGATGAAAATAATGCCTTCGACTGATAGCAGAGTATCCATACAATAATATATCAAACAATTGCAATGATAGGAATAGAATAAAATTTCTAATAATCATTATGCATAGAATGATGAGGGTTTGTGAATTACATCTTAGAGTTAAACTATAAGATTATACAATCTTTTGATAGTTTTGCATTTCATGCTCGAGAGCCTACTAATTGTTGCAGAAATTGTAAAAGTTATTAACTCGAAAAATTGAAAGTTACTAGTATTCCATCTTTAACATCAACGTAGAGTCTCTCTTAAAGCTTTGAGTGGAATAATTTCATATATGTATAGAAAAGTTCAAAGCACTTTAATGTCAAATAATTAATCTGTTTTAAACTAAATGAATTCAGAAATTAATTATGATATAACCCTGGACTAAAAGATAAATTTTCTCATTATTTTTTTAATGGAGTGCTCATAAATTCTTCAGTGAAATCAAACAAACAGAAAAGTTTGCTTTACAATTATTGCCACTGATTATTAATTATAAAGTTAGAGTTTCCAACTTCTTATGAAACCGTAAGAACTGGAGAAAAATTGATTTTTTATGAATAATTTGTTATCAGAATAATAATTATCTGAGTTTATTAATCGAAATAAGGTAATGTTTATTTATTTAGAAACATTAATAAAACATAGAAGAAAATGGGTTTTTGCTCCATAAAGAAATGTAAGCACATGTCGTTAGGCGCACAGCCGGTAAACCTTCCATAACTAACTTAAATTTCCGTTCGGAATTTTGTATGTAGCTTACAATTACTCAAGTTTAGATCACATAAATTTGATGATTCACTTTCCGATACAAGTCATGTATTACTTATTCGAAACATTAAGAAACCAAGACTTCAAAATTGTTATAATAGTATCACTCAATTTAAATAATTTTAGAATTAATAACAGGATTATAGATGAATGACTAGCAATCAAAATAGTTTGAATATTGAAAAACTATTTTCTATACTTCAAGGATTGAAATAAATTGGTTTTAATTCCAAATAAGTGTTCATTAAATAATGGTTATGTAAATATGATTTTTAATCAATATTTAAATGTTTTAAGTTTTGAAATATGCAAATATTCAATTTGAGTCCTTTTCAATCAAACAAAGCAAACTTCAACGAATTCCTGTTTTTTCGCTCTAATTGAATCACTCAATCACTAAGCTTTCATATTTTCATTTGATATTGATTTTGAAGTCTTGATTAAAGTAACAGTAATTAATTGGAGTTTTTCAATATAATGTTAACTGAAATAATGCATTAGGTGTTCACCGCAGGTATTGCAGTTTTCAAAAGACTCCTTATTTTAATGCATGCAAATAGTTTGCTTACTAAACATTATTCAAGATAATTATGTCCTGCAAGATGTACTATCGAACAAAAAATTATGTGTTCAATTATGCGCTTTCCCGCAATTTTTTATACATATATCTCAAGGAATGCTAAAAAATTCAGTCAACAAAAATTATATATATTTTAGAATTTTATTTTACTTAAAAAATTATATTGTGAT
>JAQFXV010001901.1:0-11864 GCA_034694065.1 Camisia spinifer | reverse complement strand
TCCGTCGACGTCATCATAAGAGTAAGCCCGCGGAGAATAATCACTGCCACCAATTGGTATTCTTCCCATAGAATATTCTATTCCATTCGCTGAATAATAGCTTTCAATTATAGAATGAGCCAATGATTCAGGAACTTCTTTCAACATTTGTCCGGTTGTATCAGTAAAAGCTCCACCAAATCCATAAATTGATTGATATTTTTGATTCTCATCGATAGTCACTGTTTGACTCTTTGTTGAATTCGAAGTTTTGTGACTCGACTCTATCTTGAGTTCAGTCTCTTTAAAACGAGCTCCAGATTTGTTACTCTCGTAAACAGAAGCAAAACCTGCTTTCGGTTTCTGAAGTGCCGGAAAATTATCACAATAAGTGGCATTACATACGCAAACAGTATCAGCATTAAGAATATGTTTCTGAACGCACTCTCTTCTCGCGCATTCTTTGAGAATAATTTATAAAATGTGATAAAACTCCGAAATAAAATTTAGTTTTCAAAATTAATTACCTATTAATACAAATTGTGCTAAACACAGAACCAATAGATTAACCACCAATGGCTTCATTTTAGTACTCATTAATCTTCAATGTATGAAAATAACATCTTAATCCATTTTATATATATTGTTTAACATAGCCTTCATTAAATATGTTCTTTTCTCATATATTTAGAATCTTAGATAATATTCAATATTGAGGATTCATTTGATAAAAAAAAATTAAAAAGGAATACAGACAAAGTGAAGTTTATGATTTGATTTATCAAAACTAACTGTTTCTATGCAAAGAAGAAATGATTTGAAATCCATTCTAAACTGTTATTTGATTTTAATCTGAATATACAATTATAGTTAATCTGAAAGGACTTACCTGTAATTTATTATCTTTTGCAAAAAATGCAAAGAACATAAGAATCATTATCTATTTATACCTGAATATAGAAAGCGTGTGTAAAAGTTATGAGAAGATTACTATTGTTGTTATCAAAGTTATGTTTTGTATGTGAATCAGTGTATGCTCATGTTTATAAGTCGGAAAAACTTAAAAATTATTACAAATTATAGCTATTCTTCTACTATCACTTCTTATAGACTTCTGATTATAATTAATAAATGACTAAAGACTTTAATAAATATCATGTGAATGAATCATTTTTGAAAAGTAATGATAATTAAAATTGATTGACCAAATATCTTACAGTTGAACAAATATCGACGGACCTCACCTTAGTTCTTAGTCAAAGAGACCTAACATGTTAGTAATAAGAAACTGAATTTCTGTAAAAATATAATTTTAATTCAAGACAAAGTTTTATAAATAGATTGTTTAATCCCAAAACATATCAAATTAGAAGATTTACTAATTAATCACTTCAATTATAAGATCGTTTGAATTTTTTATTAAAATCTCTAAAAGTTATAAACATTTTATACCCTTAAATGAATAAAAGGAATGAAAAAACTACCGGTTGTTTATAAGACAGTAGTTTTTAAACTACAAATCAAATGAACATAAAGCCAACTAATCGTTACTATAATTATTGCTATAACTATTATTACGACCGGTAATAGGATTACAATAAATAAATTTATAATCAAAGAGCAGGTTATCAGAAGCGAAAAAACAATAAGTAATAAGTTATTGTTCAATAAAGTAGTTATAAAACCAAATAATATCATCACAACATATATTAAATAGATTAATAAAAACTTGAGTGAATCCAATCCTAAATCAAATTGAGAAAAATTAATTAAAAGTATAAATATTTTCACACTCTTATAAAAAACATATTTATTTAGCATTACTTTTTTCCAGAAGTTTATCAAGACTTTCATCGTATATAAAATCAGTATTATTTGTTGCGAGACTTTTTGCTAAATAATCTTCGACTTCATAATTGATTTGTTGATAGGTTTTTATTATATCGAATATAAGCCAAAACGAAACTATAAATCCAATAATTAATGATGACATCAATAAATAGCGAACTAATAGAAGATCTAATTTTCTGTCCATTTTTGAGTATTGGTTGAGAAAATTTTGAGAATTTATTTTCAGACCATAACTGTTTACCGGAAACTTTCCCTCAAGTTTGATAAGAGTTTCTATTCGTGAATGACTTTATGATACAAAGACTTAATTGTCAGAAGTGTTGACTCTTATCAATAGCAGAGTTCATAAACTGATAGATAAAAAGTTAATAATTTTCTAATTATTAATAAACATAGCTTTAAATGAAATAAATATTCAATAGAATAATATTTTCACAGATATTCATAATATTTAATGCAATATTGGGTTAGAATTATGTTTTTCTAATACTGTTAATATTTTTTAATACTTAAAGTATTTGATCATTAATTTGAAAAACTTTTACATAACATGAAGAAATAAAATTGTACAAAAAAGAGAAAATGATTTTTAGAATAAATGAATTAATAATAAATTAATAAACACTATAATAATCATTAATATCTTATACTGTATAGAAATTTACAATTAATTAAAAGATAAACTTATAATTAATACGTTAATCAACAAAAGCGTAAAAATAAAAATTAAACTTTAAAACAAAACTAATAATTTTCTAAATTGATTAATAATTAAAATTTGGAAATTCTTTTTTAATAACATCCAAAGTTTGTTTACAAAGCGTCTTAAGTGTCTCATTATTATTAAATTCCAAAGTTTGGTAAATATTTCTTATAGTTTTTGCTCCATTTTCTTCGATTAACATTTCTGTATAGCGTTTAGCTGTAGACAAATCGATAGAAATAGTTATTTAAATAGTTTTTTAGGAGTAAAGCAATTATTTTCGATCATTTGACTCACGATTTTTAGAGCAGACGTGATGTATGGCCCAAATGGCCCACAACTGAACAGCAGGTGATTCAAAACAGTTAAGAAGTGGTAGAAATGGTAGAAACGAACGATAGGCAACCATTTCTATCTCAGGTGTTTTCCAATTCAACACTACTTTAACCTTAATTTTGGAAAATTAAGTAAATTATTTCAGTTTTAATGTTTCGAAAAGTTTAGTTTTTAATCAGATTCAATATTTTTATTATGAAAGATCACTTACGAGTTCGTCTAAAACAGTTTTTAAATCTAATAAATTACATGACCAGCTCTTCATTCCATCACTTGATAAATGAGCGAAAATTCCGGCCGCGAAATAACTGACATCGATTTGCGGCGATTTCATTAGATTTCTTTATTATTTAAATTTGAGATTAAGTTTAATCAAAAGTATTTTTATTTTCTTATAAAAGCTCGAAAAATATGTGAAAAATATATAATTGCAGAGTTATTCGGTTTTTCTTTCAGTCTTTGAAATTTTCCTTTCATTTGAATCTTTTAGTGAGTATTCGATGTTATTTTCAATAATTAAGTGCGGGTTTAATTGAATCAAAGGTTGACTGAAATTAATTACCACTAATAGTAATGGCTTTAGATATCAAACGAAGAGCTTTTTAACCGACTAACCCATCAATTTTATTAGTATTTTTATCTAAGCTTAATGTTTATCAAAATAACTAATCTTATATTTAGAATTGTGTGAAATGTAAAAAATGATATTCTTAGTGAAAATCAGTTCTTTTGAAATGAATTATTAATCAAATGATGAAATCGCATATTTTTAGGGCTTTTATTATTATAATAATTACCTCAAAACAGTCAGAAATTCTAATTTCATTAAATTAGACCTTAAATAAGATACTTCTGCGATGTTATTGAGTAGACCCAAAACTTTAGTCTCGACAGCACTCTCGCCAACAAATGTCTAAACAAAATACAATTCAGACAAAAATTATTATAAACTATTCAATCAAAGAAGTGATTCTTCATAAGAACTCAAAAATTGAAGTCAAAAAAGCTATTGAATTAATAAAACAAAACTATCAAACAATTAATTTAAAATGATATGAAAACTCACATTTAAAACAAGTAAATACAAATCCATTCCTCCTTTTTCTAAAAACATTTCACAAGTCTTCGGTGACTCATCGGTGAGATTCCAGAGAGCACTCAAAGTGAACTTAAGCATAATATCATGATCTGAAGCGAACTGAACACGACTCCGAACAATATCCAAAAGAGTTTCCATATAAACAGGTTTTGCGCCCAAACTCGAGGTCTCAGAGGTCGAAATCTTGGCCGCAAGTATTGAACAAATAGCGACTGCCATACGATTCATAGCCGTATCCTTAAAAGCGACCAAAGAATCCATCACTAAATGAGTGCATTTATACCTATCAAACGAGACGTCTTGAAGAATACGATCACTACATAGTGTTAATAAAGCGTTTTTCTGTAATTGTTGATGATTTGGGAACGATTCCATAGCCAGAAGTGTGACATCGACTACCTTTTTGAGCGTCTTTGGGTGTATTTTTTCGCCAAATTTATTCTTAGTTAAGTTATAAAGACATGCAGTGGCGGCCATTTGTATACCAATTATCTTCGAATGCTTCCTCATTGGAATTACAATCATATCAATGATATCACTTCTGGGCTCACTATAACTCAGTGTATAGTTATATAAATGAAATAATGATTTCTGAACAAAAGTAGGCCTTTCTTGATAACGACGTAACGATTCCATAATCTGTGCTTCAGTCGCATTACCTGTTATTATAAGGTCTGAATCATGCCATTGATGGCAATCATTTAGTAACAGGTCTTCGAAACAGACAGTCGTCTGCATAAGTCCTAAAAATTTCAATGATTCGCAATTCTTCTGCTGTTTATAAGTTAGAAATCGTTTAAGTTCTTGACTATCGATACCATCTTTTCCAGAGAGGTCGAGACTTATCAAGTGTTTGAAAGATTGCGGCTGTTTTAGTAGTTCTGTTGTGCAGTCCTGTAATGGCGTCAACATATCTAACGGATTGTCTCTATCGTCAGATATGTCTAAATATTTTAATAGATTTAGTTCTGTTAGTATTGGCACGAATTCGTCACAACCGCCTGATGTCGACCGCAAGTTATACATTGATAGAGATCTGAGTCTGTCTTTACATTTTCGAAGTGGTGTCAGATCTCGAACACGTGTCGCTGATATGTTGAGACATTGAAGACTTGGCAGGTCTTCCACTACTATTTCTAAGCCGTGATGATTGAACTCTGTGTGACTCACGTCTAGTACTTGTAAGCTTTGGAGTTTTGCCAAACCAACCACTACACAAAACTATTCAATTTAATTATATTTTATTAATTATAACCTATTTATTCAGGAAATTGCTAAATAATATTCAACTTTTATATACTTCAATAGGTTTGAGTTTATATCAAAACTCTTTATTCCTATTAATAAGCGATTCTTTAGAAATCAAATTAAGTGAAGGATACAATTTATGACAAAACTATTTTCAGTGTTAATTCAATTATTGAAAAATATTATTTTAATAGAAAGATCTCTTTTCTCAAACAAGTGAAAAATAAATATTTTTGATTAATAAGTTATTTAATTCTAAACACTGTCAGAAAAGTTATAAATCTATTGAAATTTATAAAATCAAAATATGATTGATCTTAAAATAAAACTAAAATCAAAAGTAATCAAAAATACTAATAATAATAAATAAAACCAAAAATAAACCCAAAGTAAAAAACAAATCCCACAAAAACTCTAAATAAATGAAAAACAATTAAAAAGAAATTCAAAAACAAAGTAGAAATTAATCAAAAACTAACTATCAATTAAAATAAAAAAAAAGAGCGAAAGAAGCGAAAGACCTAAAGAAAGACACAAAAATGAGAATAAAGAATGATAAATAATTATAAAAGAATATAAACCTTATTACTGCTGGTGAATGAACTTCGGGCCACATTCAAAGACCTGAGTTTAATGAGTGAGAACTCACCCAAACATCCAATCAATTCATTTATAGTACACTTAACTAAACCGCAAACCTCTAACTCATTAATCCTATGAGTCTTGAGAGCTCTTAAGCCTCTTGTCGTCAACTGAGAGGCATCGGGAATACGAACGCGTCTTAATTGAGTCGATTCGCTGTCGAATATTGGCATTAATAAGACATCATCTGTTAATTGATTGTTAGCTGAAAGCGATTCTATCAGTTCTTCAGTTATGTCACCATTTATTGAGATTAAAGGCTTGTTTAGATTAATTGTTGGGTTGTTTTTCGGTTCGTTATTATTCGGATTGTTTTCATCTGTCGTTTGATTTATTATTTGACTCTCTTTTAGACAACATGTGACTGAAGTGTTGATACTTTCTCTTAAATATTCCAAACAGTATTCACGTAATGGTAGAGGAGAGTCAAGCATTCTTATTATTTTTAATTTAATTTTCTATCTAAATTCAATTTTTACTTAAGCCTAAATTAATTTTAATATTTATGTTCATTTTAAAAGGTTATTTACTGTTAAAGGTCTCTTATTTTATGACATCATAAGCTTATCAATTTGTTTTATTGCTTTTATTTCTGTTAAGTCTATGTCATTTTTCCCGAGTATTTGGTCTGTTTCTATATATGGTGTAAAACCTGTTTTCAATGTATACTTAATGTTTAAAAGGATTTAATGGGTTTGTTAGCTTTGAATTGTTTACTCAAATATGTTTTCACGATTTTATCGAATGAATGCTACGAACGAATCAATATTTATGGTACTTTAACTACGTTACGCTAAAAATGCACTATTTTGGCCCCCTATCCTATTTTACGCACATTTACATATGGCTTCATACCTAAGTTACGTTAAGCTTCTGATCCCACCCACCCCATATAGCGTAACGTAATTAAAATTGACTTTCTGATGTGCAATTAGCAATGTTTTATAGATAATATTTTGGGAAACAAAAGCAATTAAGTTGAAGATGAAAGAAATTTTTGGTCAATTGTACACTATATTAAGTAAAAAGATAAACATATTAAAAATAAGATAAACAATAAGTAGATATCTTCTTTCAAAAACTAAAAGTTAAAGGAAAAATTCTTTGTAGACAAATAAATGCATTAAATGGAAAAAAATTTCTATATTTATTTGATAAACTTTTAACAGAATGAGTGAATAATAAACTGAGAATTTTGTTTCAAACTAAGAAATTAAGGTTAACTATTTATTCAGAAAGTTTTCACTTTTTATCAATTTTTTTTTACTTTCAGATAATATGTGCAAATATTATAAACACCGAAACAGAAAAATATTCGAAAAATTCAAATTTGGTAACTTTTCCTTTTAAATGAATGCAGTTATAAAATACCGGAAGTGAAACACATTTGCATTAATGACTTATTCATAATGATTTCCATAATAATAATACTACTATTGTTCTCATTTAATCGTAAGTTTTTCTTTCAAAACAAAGACTATCCGAAAATTGATCAAAAATTCTTCATCAGAATATTCATGTCAATCGATATCTGGTTCTTCATCTGCATGCGGGCCACGGCCTAAACCTGTGGCGTGTGGTAAAGGAGTTATATTACGCGGTCAGTCACACATCGGTATACCGGCCGCATGTTTTCTTACTGTAGATCCTGGTCCGTGCAGTCAAGACATGGTCCGCATATACTATGATCACAAAACATATACATGTAAAGCGTTCTCATATTCGGGTTGTGGCGGAAACGCGAACCGTTTTGTTTCAGTTAAAAACTGCTACAAATTATGTCATCCGTATTATAGGCAAAGATTTATCGGTTTGGGAGCCGATAATGCGGTCACCGCTAAACCCAATCCCAAATACGTGCCTCCAAGTAATTTGCTATAATTTTAAAGGTTGATTTTCAGCCACTTGAAATTCACTTATTTTTCTAAATATTTTACCGAAGCCGCGCGTCTGATATATATGACCGCGAATGGAGCTCCTGGTGATGCATATGAGGAAAGTCGCACTACAAGTTCTCCTATAGTAGCTGTAATGTCACACACGAATAGCTATAATGTTGAAATTATTAACTATTCGGGAGTTAAGGCCAATGATACTGATCATAATGACACTCTAACGCATAAAAATTCCACCAATTTTGCTGCCACAGAAGAACCGGAAGTGCAAGTCATCCACGAGTAAGATATTATTTGGAAAATATTCATCAAGGTGAAAGATTTAACATTTTTAAAAAATTAAATTTAATAGATATGACACATTTATGCCTTCACCACAACTCGCGCCTCAAACCAGGTCTGGGTTACCGCCGGGTCCGCCTCCCTATGGATACCCACCTAATTATCCATCACAATATCCTCAATCGAAAAACAAATTCTTACAGAATATACAACACTCTGACTATAATCCAGTCGGCGGTTATATAAAAACACAATATGGATATCGTCCGCAACCCATACAATCACAACAAGCTTATTATGCAAATTATAAATAAATATATTCTTAGTATTTTTTTTTATCTCAAAATAAAATAACATTTTTGTTGTTGATAACAATTTATAATCAAAATAACAGTTAAATAACTATTTAATTCACATCTCGACTTCTATTTCATGAACTTGAGTTACATTTAATTTTACTTTCCTTTTGGGTTTCGGGAGTTCGCACTTGACTGCGACCGGAGCCGCCACTGCATCTACAGTTAAATTGATGGGTGGAGGTGGAGGAGGTGTAGTACCCATCTTACGAGTTCTATATCCGTGATTACAGATATGATAGCAGTTTTTGATTGATATAAATCGGTTTGCATTTCCACCGCATCCTTTTTTGAATAAAATGTACATTGAAATCATGTTGAACCCCGAAAAATCAAAACTCTAAATTAATTTTTCTACCTGAAAATGAGAAATGTTTACAACGATTTGATTTCCAGTCATAGTAAACACGGATTAAATCTCGACCACACGGGCCCGGATCTACTTTATTATAACAAATGGATGGCAACCCGATTGATGTCTCGCCTCTTATTATGGCTGCTTTTACGCATTGCTTCGGTGAAGGCGTTACACATTCGCTCTGTTTTTGAACAACTAATAGTGGATTCTCTAAATAAAAACCGATAAAAAATTTGAAACTTCATGTATGCTTGAATTTATTGAACTTAAAGCTTGCCTTCAGTTGGGCTGAAAACCACTGTCATTAATAGTAAAAATATGTAATTCAGAGCCATTTTTTAATGACTATAAATTTTTATTTTTGTAATTCGATATCCTTTTATGCGTAATGAGAATTTCCATTTCATGTTATTTGAAAAAATCTACTAATTTAGTGAATGAATAGATTTATTATAAGTAATTTTTAATAAATTAATTTGAGCCATAATTAGACTTCTTATAATCATGAAGTCTATTGTCAATAATTTCCAAAATCTTAATAATTTCAACTTTAAAATAACTGTATACTCATTTTGTTTCGATGCTATCTTAAGTATCAGTGCTTTTATGATAACTTTTGGACAATAATCGGAGAAATTATGAAAGTTTCTTATCATATGCATGTATTTTCTAACATAACTAAAATGTGAATGAGTAATTCTTTCTATAGAATATATGCTCAAATTCATGCTTAATTAATAGCAATTTTTAAAAGAGAATCTTATTCAATATATACTATTTTTAAACGTGGGAAAATTCACAAAGATATTCATTAAATCTTTTGTATAATTATTGTTTAGATGATGAAAAAAATCTTAGCAAATTAACTTACTAGAATATTACTCATTCTGTTCACATTTAATTTGTTGACAAAATTTTTCTGTCATCTTTACAATAATTATAAATTTGTTTCATAAAAATTAGAATTGTTTATCAGTTCATTTTTCTCAAACTTTGATTCAAAATCGAAAAGTCATTTATATTTGTTTAATTGGAATAAGAATTTAATAGAATTGATCATAAAGCTTTTCTGTTATCAAAATCTACCTCTAAAGCCTGATTAATATTTGTTCGATTTCTGGTTAATATAAATCAACAAAGAAGTTTTTTAAATAAGAATTTTTTAAACTGAAAATGGTTTTGATAAATTATAAACAATTTAAATAATAGTTTTAAATGTATTTGTGGAACAAATACTTGACTAAATACTGAAAACGTACTGATTATTAACTAAACAATGTTTTAACAATTTTCTTGATATTTAAGTTAAAATAACTAAAAGTCTACATATTTTGATTTAATAGTTTTGAAGCCCTGAAGAAGATCTAAGTACTGATCAAAAGCTTCGGATGTTATTATCATCTATTTTTAATATTCTTTTCACTGAATAAAGAGTTAAAATTTAATCTAAAGAAATATTGTTATATTTTTAAAAACAATTTCAACATTGAGCGCATGTTTTAATTGTTATTTTATTTGAAACTTAAAAAATAAATATTTTAATTCATTATTAATAACGAATAAAAGTTGAAACTATTAAAATGTCAAATATTAATGATTGGATAGTTTTACAAAAATTAGACTATAATTTGAAATTGAAAATCAAATTTTTCTACTTTTTTGCGGAAGTGATGAAGTATTGTTTGCTACAAATGATAACAATGTGTTTGCTTCGGTGTTAATAAAAATTGTTTATTAGGTTTGGGACGCAATAATTATACAGAAAACCCAACGATTATCACAGAGTTATGTAATAAACAAATCATTGATATCGTCTGTGGTTCTAATCATTTGATCGCTTTATCAAAAACTGGTTTATGTTATTCCTGGGGTTGTAATAAATGGGGACAACTCGGAAATGGATCAACAGTTAGAGAGAATAAACCAAAACTGATAAATTAATAATAAAATAGAAGTTATTGCTTGTGGTTTTGGACATTCAATTGTAGTCACAAACAAGGGTGAAGTTTATGGTTTTGGTCGTAATGATTTGGGACAAACTGGATGTAATAATAATGATAATCAGTTGAATCCTATTCTGATAAATGGTTTTAATAATGAAAAAGTGGTAACTGTTTCATGTGGTGGATTTCATTCATTAGCTTTAACAGAAAGCGGTAATGTCTTCAGTTGGGGTTATAATAGAGAAGGGGAATTAGGTAAGAACTAGGGTTGGAATCGATACATCAAATATATTATAGACGATGTATCATACGCAGGGATAAACAAGCTCAGCTGAGTCAGGGGGTATAGGGAAAAGGGGGGAGGTTTGGAAAATGCTATGATTAGCTTGATTTCGTCATTATAAGTGTTTTAACGCATAAATATGACATCATTAATAGAAAATATTGTTTTATTGCTTAAAATGAAGCATTTTTGTGTTGAATAAAATAAATTGGAAAATAAAATTCATTGATATGACGGGTTGTGAAATAGAGATTGTACAAAGTTTGTAGCGCTCCTATACTATCTTAGGATTCGATTTTGAGCACAAATAGAACACAGTTTTAAAGATCTACTATCAGGCTATCAATTGATCCATAAAAGATTGAAATTGAACTTAAATGTCATTAGTTATGCCATAAAAACAAGAACTGCTCTCAAAACATATCGTTACATTTTATTCGTGTAATAAAAGTTTACCAAAGTTTAAAAGTGAAAGTTTTAGTGCCGAAAAAGACTAATAGAAATAATTCCAAGAAAATTTAAATACAGATATTGTTGAACATCTTTTGAAAAGATTGAACAATATTAACTTCGTCTCTCATTATATTCGAGATTTTTATTGATTTAAATTTTTGAATGAAAATTGATCAATAAAATTCGTTCTTGATGTCTAAAAGTTAATATTTTAAACACAAGATAAGACACTGTACTAAAAAAATTTAAAAAAATCAATAAGGAGGGACCCTTTATTTTTATTTGTCCAGAATCGAGTCCGCCTGGATATGGTCACCCTAGCTGAAAGCTCAACTCAGCTCAAACAAATCAAACTAAGTTCTTTTGCATACACGAGCAGCATATGATTTAACTAAACCTTAAGTTCTGTAAAGAAGGTTAAGTTGACGTTTCTAAT
>JAQFXV010001900.1:0-11866 GCA_034694065.1 Camisia spinifer | reverse complement strand
ACATATTTTAATGTTAGACAAAATATTTAATGCAATTTTGTGAGCAAAACAATAATAATAGGCTCTATTCATGTCTTAAATAAGATATGAGTTTGATATTTAATAAAGTCTTCAACTACTAGTTGAGTGAGATTTGAGTCAATATTGTGTTCAGCCATTTATTAGATGGGTTTTAATTAACTTTCTACTCAATTCAGATTTAACCAAGTTTTGGAAGCACTCGAAATCATTTTATTCGAAGTGATTCTAAAAATCAAGTAGATATCAACTATGAATTGTGATTAAAACTTTCATTTGCTAATTGAGAATTCATATAATAGTAGCAAAAATCGGATAAATTGTATCATTTCCTTGAGATTGTACTAAAACTTGCAATACTGTAAAGCTTTTTTCCACAACTCAAGTCAACTCAATCTTTAGAGTAAACTTTCGACAATTGAAGGTTAGCTATAGCTAGCATTCGAGCATTACTTCAAGTAATACAACAAAATTGTTGAATCAGTGAAACAGGAAAATCCATTTACTCATCGTTTAAATTTATTTATGGCTTAATTATTGTTGTGATTTTGCATTTCTTTTTTCCGCGTTTTAGTTTTTTTCTTTTGTTGAGTTATTCAAATGCAAACATAACTTAGTATTGATATTGCAAACAAAAAAACTATTTTTGTGAATAATTGTAATGCATTAATAATTGTGAATTTGAAATGCGATTCATGACTACCCCTAAAAATAATAATTAAAGACAGGAATTAAGTTTTGAACAGAAGCTTTCTATAAATTGAAGTTTTGAACTCTAAATTAGACACTAATGCGATGCGTGTTTCATAAAACAAATCGTGTTTTCATTTAGTTTACTGAATATTTTCAATTATTTACCGTAACTTAAAAGTAGAAACAATTTCAGCCTCAGGTTCTTTTCTATCAATTATTTTGCAAAAATCGTGCACTAAATGATACCCTTTTTATGAGAGCTGTCATACTTTGATTTGAAAAGTTGTTTTTTACTTAATTATTGAAACGACAATTTTCTGCTTTATTATTGCCGAAAAGGTGGACACAATCAGATCAATCATTAAGAAAGAACTAAAGCTTCCACTCGTTGAAATCGCTGACCCGAAGGCAACTCTCGATGGCGGAGATGTTTTATTCACAGGTAATCAAATTTAAGCTATTTATGAGCTTTAGTTATCATTTAAGAAACATAAACAAAGAGATTGAAGTATTTGTTGTTTAAAAGGTCGAGAACTTTTTGTTGGGCTTTCGCAGCGTACGAACGAATCGGGCGCGCGTGCAGTCGCCGCCGCTTTTCCCGAATATCCCGTCACTCCTATTAGAGTTCCGAACAAATTATTGCATTTGAAATCATGCCTATCAATGGCCGGACCAGATATACTATGTGTCAGTTCTTCACAAGAAGCACAAGAAATTCTAAGAGTATTTTAATGGAAATTGATTTGAACTTATATTGACTTTAAAGCCTAATTAATATATTTTTAATTACAGAGAATAGTACGCGAAGCAACTTTTAGATACAATACATTAACAGTACCCGAAAATACGTGTGCGAATGCCCTATACATTAACGGAACTTTAGGTAATCATCAATTTAAAGACAACTTTTATTTAAATTCGCTTAACTTTAATCATTCCATTCTCACTCTTATATCATTTTATTAATTCTGATTCAAAACATCATTTTTCAATTCACTCTTTTTTCATTTTTATAAAACTTTATTCTTATTTGAGTTCATTTAAAGATTAAATAATTATTAATTACTTAATTCTATTTTCAAATTAGTTCATAGATCAGAATTTCCGAATTGCACAGAAATATTCGAAAATAAAATCGATTACAATAAAGTTGGTCTAAAAATATGGGAATTATCTAAACCTCAGGCAAACCTGACCTCTCTTTCCATTCTAGTAAAGAAAGCCCGACAAATACATACCATTGTCTGAGTATTTAAACAATTCATTAATCGTTCGAAACTTAATTTTCATTCTTATTTCTCTAGCATTTAGATGTATTGAAAATGATTTTATTGATATTATTTTGAAAATAATTCATGCGTTTATTATTCACTTCAAATCATTGAACAGTATTATGAAATTTGTGATATTTATAATCTTATTGTTAAAGCTTTAATATACTTATTATTAAAAATTGAAGCAAATTTGGAGTTGTATTTAATGATTTGTGCCTTTAAAGTAAAGTGAAAACCCGGTAGAAATGTATTTTCATTTTATATATTCAATATTTTTCTGAAAATCATTGATCACATTATTTGTAAATATATTAGAATCACAGCTCAATCGTCTCAACAAATAATTCGAATGTTATGTGCAGTTATTTATATAAATTTATCTTAAGTTTTAACTTGTAATGCAATGTATTTTGAATGTATTCATAAAAACAAACATATTGTCCATTAAATAATTCAATTCTTCCTGAATGTGTGCCGAAAACGTGCTTTCACTGCAAAAAATCATACTTTGTTTTAAATTTGTATCATTTTCTTATGTGAATCATAAATAAATCGTTTAAATTGTAATGAAATTTTCATTTGTGTATTAGAATTATTATCACTATTGACACGCTTTGACTTATTTATCAAATTTTGATCTTTAATACCCGATGGAATCCGTATTTTAACTTTTCCGCTCTGACCAAAACAGCCATCAATAAATCCTTCCTCTCCTGTACTTAAACTAACTTTAAGTCCAACAAAATTTTGAATATTTGTTTCCTTCTTGAATAAATTTTTACCAATTAATTCGTATTCATTAGCAATTCTTTCAACAATTCCTTCTTTATTCTTGATTTTGAATATTTTAAGATTTTGTAAATCGTTTTGAACATAGTTTTTATCAGTAAAAGTCGACAAAACATTCCCATAAAAAGCAAGTCTACAAACATTTGCGTGAATATCAGTGTCGAGTTTGGATGCGATATAAAGTGCGCCACAATTTAATATAACAGGTCTTTCGAATTGCAAAAGAACATAATATTTTTTTCGATCGATATCTTCGTCAGCAATTTCTTCAGAATAGCTGTATTGGGAATTGATGTCAAAATTTGTGTTGAGATCACTCGTAAAGAAAGTGGTTTTTGCGATAACAGTCTCGTGAAGAATACTTATGTGAAACTTTGATTTTGTGGAATACTTTCCCTTATAATATGAAATTGTATTAAGATTTGCAACGACTGCATAAACAAAGCCCATAAAACCGGGCGAACAAACAATTCCTCTTTCCATTAATTTAGGATCAAATTGTGTGACACAAACGCCAACTCTATCGCCTTGAATGGCTTTTTCAATCTGTTTTTTGAACATTTGAATACTTTTCACTTTTTTTATGACTTTGAGTGAAGGAATTTCAATATTCTGTGATTTTTAAGAAAAAGTGAAACAATTGATTATCGATTAGTTGAATGACTTCAACATTTTGATGAAAAAACTTAATAAAATCAATAAATAATGCATTTGTATTGAGTTTAAGACTCACATCATTGACAGAAACCGATCCCTGAATTATAGTTCCGGTCATAACAGTTCCCGAACCTCTGATTGCAAAGCAATGATCGACAGATAATACTAACTCTCCGTTTGGACTTCTTTGAGGTAATGATATTTTTTCACAGATTGTGTTCATTAATAGTTTGAGTCCAATGGGATTGACTTCACTTTTATCAACGGTTTGGACATCACTTCCGCCGGGATTTGCAGAAACGGCAACAATTGGTGTGTTATTCTTGAACTTTGTTTTCTCTAATGTTTTTTGAATACGTTTTGACATCTGTTGTAAAGACAATAAATTGATAAATAATAAAGACATTAGTTTTAAGTTTTTTAAATGAAAAAAGACTTTCAAATGAATAAAACCTTTTCAATAGTAATGTCTCTCTTATCAGAAGGAATTAAATCAATTTTATTCAAGACAACAATCATTTGATTGCAAGTGATTTCTGCGATTACAAGACATTCAGCGGTTTGTGTTTGTATTCCTTTCGTTATATCGATTACAATAATAATAATGTCGACAATTTGTGAACAGCCTATTATTGTCCTTATTAACGATGAATGTCCCGGACTGTCAACGAATGTCATCTGAAGTCTCCATTCATTCATATCATTACTATTATTCTTATTTAAATCGTTCTTTTCATTCATTTCATTCAACAAATGTTTCGGAATTTCGACACAAACTGAAGAAAATCCCAAATCAATAGTTATTCCTCTTTCACGGCTTTGTCTGCATTTATCATAACAAGAAGTGGAAGCGGTTGTACTCAAGGCTTTGGCTAATGATGTCTTTCCACTATCGATATGACCCATACATCCAATATTTATATTCAATATTTTAGACATTATTTAATAACTTTTATTGAAATCATTTAACTTTAATTTATATCAAAACAAAAACATATGATTTTAAGGGAATGTCAAAGAATTGCATTTTTATTAAGTTGTAAAATATTGAATAGCATTCTCTTGTACTCAGAATGAGACGCCTTTCAAAGATCCACAAATGTCCAAATTAATTCATTAATAATTCAAAATCAATTTTTTAATTATGAATCAAATATGATTTTAGTTTAATTTTTTCCCTTAAATCCGAAAATGAAATCCATTTTTATCTATCTATTATAGTTTTTCTGTAAAAAATGTTTTTCTATACAAATGATCAACTTTTCATAAATTGACCAGAAAAACACTTTTTACAGAAAAACTATAATAGATAGATAAAAATGGATTTCATTTTCGAATTTTAGGGAAAAAATTAAACTAAAATCATGTTTCATTCATAATTTAAAAATTGATTTTCAATTATTGATTAATTTCGACATTTGTCGATCTTTTGATTGTCGATCTTTTAACCCGGACCCGTTAGAATTGAGGTTCGAGTTTTTCCAGACTCAATGTTAAGTCTGAGCCTGAGCTTCGATCATTTTATAAGGATTATGATTATAGTAAAATAGACTGAATTTAAAAATAATTGAGAAAATAGCATAAAATAGTTACTTAAGTTCAAAAGGCATACTTTTTATAGATTATTTACAATTCTCTTTCAGAATTAATAGAAAATAATGGAATTAAAGTTAATCAACTATTTATTCGAAATTTATTGGTCTAAATCCTGACCCACTTAATTGTATTATATTTGAAGTTTGAACAAAGTTTCAAATAATGAGAGATAAAAGACTTACAGTATTTGGAATTTGATTATTTTCTGAGATACAGCTCTATCACAAAATCTAAATACTAGTGAATGCAAACAAAAAATAATCAAATTCCTAATAAATCATTAGAGTTTGAAAATACGATTAATTCTCATATTTCTCTGTCATTGCACACAAAAGATAGAATAAGTGAAAAACATTTGATTCATTTTTGTTGATGAAAGTATAGAAAATGCTGTCCTTTAAACTGAGGCTAAGGTTATTCTCATGCAGTATTTTTCTTCCACTATTTTCGTAAAAAGAATTATTAAAACTTAGAAAGTTTTCCAAAAAATAGGTAAACAATGTAATGGGTTGAGTAAAAAATGGATCCTTTCAAACATGTTTTTGTCTCACTTTTTAAACTTATCTTTAAAACTTGATCCTTAGATTCCGATAAGACTTTTGATGAATTTTTTAGATATTGAAATTTTACTGCATCTAAAATTTGCATTAAATGAAAAAAAGTAAAAGTTATGATTTATTTCTTGTTTTATACGCTATGAATCCATACTTTGAAGGTTTTTATTTGAGACAAAATTTATATTAAATACTAATAAAATATTACAAGAAAAAGTGTTTAAAAGTTTTATTTAAAACAAAAACATAGTTATGCGTCAATATTTATCATTTTGTCTTTCAGTTGTTTTAGAGTTATTTTAAAATTCAATCAACATTTTCAGAATAAAAATCATTTCAAGTTAATAAAGTATAAGCAGTTTATTAAACATTTGTCACTTATCAATAAAACTAAATTCATTGTTAACAAATTGATAGCAAAACATAAAATTTAGCACTAATTAAAACATTTCGCTGACTTGTAAGTAGTTTTTTGCCAAATGTTAGAATTTTTGCCACTTTTTCAAAAACTATATATTATGTACTGAGACGTTAGTGAAGAAGTATCCGAATCAGTGATAAGAATATAACACGTTTAAAATGAGAACAATTGAACCAATACTTAATCAATTAAAAGTTGGGGAAAAGTGTGTTTTAATGGTTGAGATTAATTGTTTGGAAGCGCCCAAAGGGTTGCAGATTTATCAGCACTTGTAGTGAGGAATGTAAAGTCCGTCGGATGCCATCGGCCCTGAATTACTTTATCAGTATGTTCTGCGACTACAACACTTGGCAAAGGCTGAGTCAGATCTCCCTGAAGGTCAGTCAATACTATCTTATTATCATAACCTCCGGTCAAAAGATAGTACGCCTTATTTGAGAAACGAATCGTTCTTATATCAGACGAATGCGGTTGAAATGTTTGTATTATTCGTCCGCCTCTAATGTCGTAAAGCATGCAATTCGAGTCTTCATGACCTGAAACTAACAGTTTTCCAGAAGGATCCACACAAACGGCTGCGACAGCGCTTCCTATTAAATGTTTGAACAAAGTATATGAATAATATGCAAAAAGAAATAACTGCACAATAGGTTTAATATGAAATACCGGGTCCGGAACCCGATGCCGGCGGAGCTGTTATCAGATTAACACATCCGCGTGTTCTTAAATCCCAGAAACGAATGGTTCGATCGGCTGAACCCGAGACAAACATAGCTCCACCCCATGTATGCAACGATAATATATGACCTTTATTTATGATCAAATACTATTTCAAATTAAATCAATTTAATATCAATTATTAAATACCCGAATGTCCAGAAAGTGCCTGAAATGGAGTCGCAGTATCACAATCTGTAACCTGAGAAGAAAACATTTCTCTTAATATTTCAATTAAAGCTACAAATATTAAAATAATTTGATAGAAAATGAAGTTAAGGAAAGTCTTACATATATTTTACAATCTCCTGCACCGCCAGATATAAGAAGACTGGATCTATTGGTGAGATCTTCCATAAAGCAAAGATCCCTAATAGTACCATCATGCATTGTCAGATCTGCTTCACCCCCTTCTATCTCCGAATTATCTGAATTAAATCTCATCATTTTTATAGTCTTATCATTAGAACCCGTCGCCAATAAGTCTCCGGTTGTATTCCATGCGAGACTATTTGATAAATAAATTTAAAATTATAATTAAGTTTCAAAAAGCATTTTCTTTAAGTGAGTGAAAATATTGACCAATAAATGGATCCCTTATGATGTTTGAGTCGTTTAGATAAGACCGTTGGCTGATGTGGTTCATGATCTTCTCTGAGAATAAATGAAAAAATAAATAATAAATAAGTAATGAATAAATGATTTAAAAATACTAAAGATTTATGAGATCCTAATCCTAATCGATATATGAGTCAGAATAGAGAAACAAACTGATTATTCTGTGAAATCATTGAAAGGATAGCTTCAAATGGCTTAAAAGATTTTTCGAATAGCATTACCTCAAAGTTCTCAATTCATGCTGTTTAGGATAACCACAAATCCTTAAAGTCTTTGAGTTTGATCCGATTGCATAAAGCTGTCCATTAGGGTGAAACTCAGCCGCACGTATGGCCTGAGCGTCTTCAAGTCGAGTGACGGCAACGAATTTAGGTTTTCTTCCGCTTAAATCAGTGCTTATATTACTTCTAAAAGAAGAATTTGGTCCGTGCTATCAAAACAATAATATTCATTATTATTAAACAACATTAATCAGACGTTAAGTGTGGGCATTATTATGAAGGTTAGGGTTTTAAATATTATATCAGATTTGAAGGACATTAAAACAAAGACATCAACATTTGTGACGACGTTGTGAAATGTTATTAATAATGATATTTAAAAATACAAACATGTGAAATACATTTGCATAATCGGGAATTAAGTTTCATAGTTCACACTTTCCTATTACAGTCATAAGTATTTTTAATTTCAATATTCATTGACTTAAAAGAACAATAGGATTAGACTAAAATCAAAGCACTCAGAGTCAAATGCAAAACACTTTGTTGATAAAGAGAAACTGTTTCTGTGTATTTTAGAGTTTTATACAAATAGAAATCAAACACAATGTTATGTTTGGTGTAATTCAGTGAAGCGCGTAAACAATTATGTAAGTATTGTTGTTGAGCACAATTGTAATTGATATAACGTTTGGGTTATGACATATGCGGTAGTTCTTTCGTTGCTTTAAAAGTATACAAAACTTAGTATTATTTATGTTTAATTATATAAAGTTTATTTTCATTAAAAGAGACATTAGCCTTAAATAAGGCATTTTCTACTAATTCAGGAACCATTGAGGTAAAGAAAGCGTGTCATTGCTGTCGAATTATATAACTTCAAATGCATTAGTTGTAAAACTAAATTTTATGTACTCTTCGCGTGAGTTAGTATTTCATCAAATAATTAAACGAATCATAATTATGAGACACAAACTATTCAAGCAAATAAATTATAAAACCAATAAAAACACAATTTAGATAATTTTATGCCTTAAAACATAATCGAATTTGCAAATGATCCAAAAGTATTGAATGGAATCACTTTTGCATTATAAATAACTTTAACGACAATAATACTAGTAATTACTCAATATTTTCATCTTTCAAATAGTTAAGTGAGGAATGAGTTCAATAAACGAGTAAAATATAATTTCTATTTCTTTCAATTAGTAAATGAGGAAACTTAAAAAAATATAATTTTTGCAATAAAATGAATAAATTATCAGAATTGACATCAAATTGTTTTGAATAAAATGAGAGACTATTAACTGTTGATATGACTTACGAGATGATAAAAAGGTGTCACAACTTGTTCGTGTAAAATCATTGGCTTAACATATGGATGAATCGGACAATTATTAACGATTGGCGACATTGATCTCGAAGAAGGAGATCTGTTATCACTTCTGGCATCACTTCTTCCACTGCTATTCATAGAGAGCTGTGAGTCGTAGTGAACCTTTTTAGCCAAACCTGAATTCAAAGGTGGACTGCCATAAAGTCTTCTTTCAGGACTGATATAAGATTTGTCAGAATTAACAAAATATTTGTTGCTATGCTGTGGTATTTGATCAGACGAATGATCAGAGAAAAAGGTACGACTCCTATCTGCAGGACTACCACTCAATTTATTAATTTTATCATAATTTCTATACGTTTCAAATGTACTGTTGGCTGACGTATAACCAGTTTGTTTGGAATCAACGTTTGAGTCGTAATATCGCGGACTTCCGAAAATATATTTGGAAGAATTGCTACTTTCGTTGTAGTGTTTGGTAGTCTTGATCGGAATCGATTCATCACTCATATCGTAATAATAACTCGAACTCTTTTCAGTGACATAATCGTCGAAACGGTTCTTATAAGTCGGCGACGAAAACATTTCGAAAGCTATTTTATAGATCACAATAACAAATATTAGACTGCTTTGCACTTTAGCAAAACCTCAAGTCAAATATATCGTGTGATTGCATATCAATCCCAATGAAATAATTACAATTGATTCGTGTTGAGTGACTCAACTGTTATGGTTTGAAGACTTTTCACAATAAACAGTTTTATTTAGGAATGAAAAAGCTTTAGTGACCTATAAATTGGTCTACAGTTTCGATCACACAATTTGAGGCCTTCAAAAAATAGGATAACTATCGGACCGAATGTGTGAAATATACTCTTTAAATGTGAAAAGTCTCGCAACAACTGACTTATTATTTGATTTGACACAATCTCAAAGCTTTTTATTGATATTTCATTGAATGCACAATTCATTAAACTTACAGTAGTTATGGTTTGCGAACTAAAAAGTGAGAAATTGACAGCACTTTATAATGATTGAGAGACTGTAACAGTAGTAATAACTCGACATGAATTTGAAGAACAGCTTTGTTTGGAAAAGAAGAGAACTATTTATATAGTAAAGAGGGTACTGATGTGGGAGTCGATGCAATTGTAAACTCAAGACTACTTTTTAGAAAATAATTACCGATACATGAATTAGTATAAGTGTTTAGAGGTATCGAATAGTGACAGTTGTAATATATATTTATAACTGCAGGTGCGCTACAATTGCATTCAATCCTAACAATAATTCAGTAGGAGTTTGAGGATGGGCTCAAACCAGTGCCAAAACTCTTCAAAAACATTCAATTCGATGTCGAATACTTGGAAAAACTCAAATATTACTATTGAATGTTTACTATAATTAGTCATAAATAGTCTTTTTTAATATACAATCAGTCATGGAGTAGGTTTTCATTTATTTATTACAATTTTACATTTACTGACTATTAAGTTATTTATTTTCAGTAAAAATGTGTCCAATTATAACGAATTTAATGCCAGATTTATTGTCTCGAAAAAGATTCAAATTATTTATATGTTGAGTTAGGTTTCAGATGCCATGCATTTAGAAATACAATCGTATATAATATTATTCAACCAAAGGCTATAAATAAACGATAACATGAATGAGTGATATTCAATACGGAATTAAATGTGAAAAAGAGAACAATTAATAGAATTTGTAAGTGAAAAGACCGCAACTTTTCACAGACTTCATTCAAATCAAGAATAAGTTAATGTAATTCTTAAAATGTTTGAAAACATTTCTATAGATTATAGTTTTATACATTAGGTTAAGTTCACATTTCCAACAAGTTTTTATAGAATTATGTCTTTTGATAGAATGCAAAAATTTTCAAAATACAGTTATTTATCTCTAATCCTACACTTTAAATGTTTATTCAATTCTTTCAACTCATTCAATGTTTATTTTGAATAATAAGCTTAGAATGACTTAATATAAGAGAAAATGTGATCATCTTTTATGCATTTATTGATTATTTTTCAACAATTTAGCCACAAATAAATGTAAATTTGAAATTTTCAACATAAAAACAGAATCTATGCCTTAAAAGAACAATTCATTAAAAATTCAAATGAAAATATTGAGTAAGAAAAGGAAATTTATAACTTTTTTAAAATAATGATTTGATAAAATATCGCCCTTGAAAATGAAGCTAAAAATGAAAGGTTTCGCATAAATTGATTTAATCAAGTTATTTGATCAAAATAAGCAATTAGTGTTGACATTAGTGTTGACATTTACAGCATTCATATTTAAAGGAAATAATAGGCCAAACATTATTCAAGTTCTGTCAAATATATCTATGATTTCAATAATTCAAAATTCAAGTTCAACACAATAAGTTGATTCAGCAATTAATACAGATGTTTAGAAAAAACTTATTCACATAAATCAATTTATATCTCAATTTTCATACCTGTATAGTATGATTAGAAAACAATGAGAAAACATGTTAATACACATCAGTTATATCGATAATATTCTAGAAATGGATTTTGAAAAGTTTTTTCGTCTCAACTTACAAGGTGTAAAATATTAGATCTCGTAAAAATAAAAGTAAATAACTTTTTAATTATTTGGTCGATTTGTGAAATTTTTTTATTTGAAAGTAGATAAATGGGAGTTTTTTTAAGCTACGATATTTTTATAATTTGAGCACCTTCGTCATTTATATTTATGAAATATTTAACATTAGTTCCTGTAGGAAAAAATTTTGAAATTCAATATCTTGAAAACGCGAGCCGATATCAACACTATTTTAACAAAATATATTTATTATATTGTTATAGTCAACCTTACCAAGTTTGGTCACCATTGGTCAAAAACTTTAGAAGTTACGGCCATTTTTCAATAATATTCTACACCCTGCATAAAAAATATGAAAAATAGCCGTAACTTCT
>JAQFXV010001899.1:0-11869 GCA_034694065.1 Camisia spinifer | reverse complement strand
TTTAATGCAATTTACTGTTTAACTTCATTTCAATTATTACTTATTTAAATAATTATAGATTTTTAACAATTTATTTTAGTTTTTCACTTAAACCAAACTTATTGTCAACTACTTTTTGATCAAATTATAAACGAATTTATTTGTATTTTAATTATTTATTAATGATATTTAAAAACAGTTTATCATTGACTTAAACGCAAAACAAATTCCTATTCTGTGAAAAATAAAAATCGATTTTACTTTTTTTAAATTCTTTTTCATGAGCTGAAAAAAAAAATTTTATTTCAAGAGTTTTTAAATTAAAGTTAAAATTATAGTATTTTATGATTTTCATTATAAAAGTTTTAATATAAAACTTTTATTAGTTATAAAGTTTATGAACACTTAAATCTCAATGACTTCCGAACTAGTATTTAAACTTTCAATTTTTATCCAATGATTTCACTCAAGAGTCACTTCAATAAGTTATAAAAATTCAATATTTTTAATGATATTTTTTCCTTAAAAAGCTTTCTGGTATTAATTTTTTGAAAGTTCACTCAATTCAACATTAATTTTATAGTTTAATTATTAAAAATTTGGATCTAAGATAGATTTAAAATGATAAAAATAATGTAATTTTTGAAGAATATCCTGAAAAATATTGAAAATTAAAGTTTGATATTATGTGTAAAATTTGAGTGAAATCGTTAACTGAATAATATTTAGATTAAGTTATATTAAAAATAAATAGTTTTGAATGAAATTAATGGTCTATTAATAATGAATTGATAGCTCCCGGTGTTTACACATGTCAGACATGTAATGCATTGTTCACATGTCTTGAGTACTATCAACAACATCGTAGAAATCACGCGGAATGCAATGGAATCAAACTGTTAACATGTAGTCACTGTCCATATTCTAGTGATTCTTCATTTCATTATAATTGGCATATAATGCAACACACGGGCAAAGACGCGCACAGGTGTCAGGTCTGTAATAAACCTCAATCAGTCTCAACATCTCCTCTAAAACAGGAACAAATCAGTATTGACAGCATTTCTGATGACGAACCCTCTTCTTGTGCAATGATTGGAAAAAGGTTTATATCAACCTATTTATTATCGATTAATTATCTTTTTATTTATTTTCTTTCTTTTTCAAACATCAGATACCTTCTAATCGACCAAAATTTAGTCTCTTTTCTATTTTTTTCTCTTGGGATAACTTTTATTTTTTGACTGTTTTTCGTGTTAAACTTGAAACTATTCTTTAAATTAAAAATTGCTATCTTTTAAAGTCACGAAATAATACATTTAGTATTCAATCATTAGTTATTTTTAAACTCGAATTCAAATAATCATTGAATTTATTCTTTTCTAATTATCTGTCATTCAATATATTTTTTATAATTCTCTTATATATTCACAAATTCTTGTTTTATTTGAACTTATTTTGATTTAAATGATGACTAATTCATAGATCAGTCGCAACCGCAACAACTGATGATCTTTTACTGTCATCCGGTCTTCAAACAGCTCAAAGTTCATGTCGAATGACATCGAAAGCCATTATGACACTCAATGATCACACAAATAATTTCTATAATTTAAAAACTATCGATGCCAGCGATTTAATGGACAATAAGTTCACTAATTCTTCTGGTGATGAAGAGGAGGAAGAAGAGGAGGACGAAGAAGAAGAAGAAGAGTTTGTAAATAATGATGCGAACGGTGATAATGAGTCAGAAGTAGATGAAGAGGACGATGAAGACGAAGAAGAGAGTGATGATGACGAAGATGGCGGTGAAGAATATGGTGTCGAAAGTGTTAATAAGAAAATAAAGACCCAAACATGTGATCAGACGGGAAGTGACAATAATAATAAGCCAAGAGGTAGAGGAAAAGGTAATAGAAAATCAAGAGTTAACGCATTTTTTGATGGAAGCGATGGTTCGATTCCTGGAATGGAAGGAATTAGAAGAAAGTTTCACTGTTCTCATTGTGGTAATGGTATTGATAATTAATAATTTTCTTATATTTATTGAAACTAAACCTGAAACTAAATTTTGAAAAAGTTCATCTTTAAAAATATTCCATAAATATTTTGTCTGTTTATTTGAGCCATAATTCGAGAAAAAGATAGTTCAATAGTTCGAACTTTTAATTAACAAAATAAGTTATTTTCTCAGTTAATAAATATAAAAGTTTAAAACCTTATCAAACGTAAAAAACAATATTAATACCAATTATGACAAATAGTTTTGTAGTTTTTAATCAAAGAAAATACATCTTATCTCTTATTTTGTTGATTAAAAGTTCGAAATATTAAACTATCTTTTTCTAAACTTATGGCTGAAAATAGAGATAAAATATTTATGAATTTTTTTTAAACGCTTAATGAAGATAAACTTTTTCCAGATTTGGTTTAACTTTAATTATTATGAGATTAAGTGCTATTCTGTTATAATGTTAGGTAAAAGTTTCAAAACAAAATCCCATCTTCAGAGGCATATCTTGACCCATACGGGAGAAAAGCCTTATCATTGTAATCGTTGTGGTTCTAAATTCAATCAGAGCTCATCTCTACGCAATCATATTATCGCAATTCATACTAAAGAATACCCACATTATTGTCCTAATTGTGGAAAAGGCTTTCTTATGCCTGCATTACTACAGAAACACTTAGCGACCAGTCATAGGAATAAGTGACCGAACATTCATTTCAAATATAGTGCCACAAATTTAAATTATTTCATTATTAATTATCAAATTTAATAAATAATTCAATTAATTCTTATCTTATTTTGATTGTAAACTATTGTTTTAGAGAATAGATTATATCCTTTGATCGAAACCTTATGTTTTGTCATTTTCTTCTAGTATTTATTCTAAAAGATTTTTAAAATAATAATATATTTATATATTTTTCATATGATATTAAGTCTAAATTTTTACTGAGCTATAAGTCTGTTAAGACTCTATTTCCTAAGATTTATGAATTAATAGGACTTGAAGTTGACTCAAGTTATCGATAGTTATTCATTAATTCTAAGGATATATCAAATAAAACAATAGTTTAAGAGATAATAATTGAATCAAATGTTGAACTCATCGACAAATAATTGCTGTAAATGATAAACGCATTTATATTTTTTGAGATAAATTCAAAAATACTATGTCTTTAGGAAAATATAATTATAAATTCTATCAATTATTAACTCTTATTATTTTGATTTTATAATTAATATAAAAAAAGTCTTGTTTTGCGACACAATTCTCTCAATATTACAGATATTAATGTCATTCATAATAATAAGCATTTACTTAATATAGGAAACAAAACAAGAAAAATCTATTTTCATATTTAATGCCAATAATGTTCCTTCAATTATAAGATCAATTTCTAACCATTACATCCATTACAACAATATTGAGTTTAATGATCGAAAAATGCATTAAATAGTAAGTTCTTTGCCTATGAATTAGCATAAAATGATTTATTTTAATTAGTTTTAATCCATATCATATACGGCCATAACTTTATTGAAATTAGTGTTACTTCACTCTCATGTTTTTAATTTGACTTTTACTTTGACTTTTACTTTTGTTAAAGTTAATTATTTTTAGTGCTTTTCAATTTACTTTTACTTTGATAATCAGAACTAACACTAATCGCGTGTTAGTCTAAAAAATAATTAATTGTAATCGCGATACAGTTATATAATAAAAGATATAAGTTATGGGTTTTCCTAATATTTGACTATCTTATCAATGATTCACTTATTAACGATTTCTCTATTCCTATAAAAGTTCTATTTTTCAAAGTATTTATTCTAAGTTATTGAATGAATCATTTATAAGACAGTTTTGATAGTCAAATATTTTGAAAACCAATACTTCTAACACTTATTCATTGCGATAAGACTTGATTTTATGTTTACAACAAATATTTGATTCAAATATCATTACATACTGTAATCCAAAACCTTTTCATTAATGCATATTTCGATTATAAAACTCAATATCGATAAAGAAGAATAACTTAAAATTTGTTTAAATAATTGTTGTCTTAATTTAAATAATAGTCATTTATTTATGTAAATATTTTCAAATTTATAATATAATTATTGTAGACTTTAATGTAAAGTTTAATTTTGATTTATTAAACTTTTTTCAATTAAAAATATAATTAACTTTCAGTTATATTTCGAGTTTATGTTGAATTTATATAAAGGACTGTTTATCGCAATCAAACTCTTATTACCGGTATTTCAAAGCTTTTCTAGAAGTTATGAAAAACTGTAAACTTAGAGATCAAAGCCTTTAAGAAGTGGTTAAAACTGGAAATTCCACAGCATTTGAATATCTGTCAGCATTTGTAAGGAAACGATACTTACTTTGGGCTCAATTCAGAGCTATTTCACATCATTTAAAATAAAATACCATTAAATAAATACTCAAAACAAGAAAATAGGATTCAAAGAGTTTTATTAATATTCATAATAATGTTTAAATACAAAATGCTATTAAGAGTTATGTTAAAAAGTATGGAATTGATTGAAAAATCAATTAAAATCTCAGTTACTTTTTAATGGAATAAACATTTAATTAATAAGCATTTTGTTGTTGTTGAGGATTTCGTTGAGAGACCAGATCTTCAATCATGGCCTGAGCGGAATCCATCTGATCATTAGTACCGAAGAGGTCGACATCTGTTTCGTATGAATTACTCGAGTCTTTATTAATACTAATTCTCGCACCACTTCTCGATTGCATGTCTTTTATTGTCGAACCGCCTCTTCCTATGACTCGACCCACAAAACTGCTCGAGATCTTAATCGTTCGCTTCGATGAGTTTCGGCCAAAATTTCTAAAACAAGTGTTCATTCATTTAAACCAATATTCAATTCAATTATCGATTCATTCATTTCATTTCACTTTTACTTCAATTATTAGTACTTATTATCAATATTTTTCATTATAATTGTTATTATTTTTTGCTTTTAATTATTATTTTGATATTTTTTATCGAAATATTAATTAAATTTTTCATTTTTATAATTAATTTATTATAATTTCAATATTGATATCAATACTAATAAATGGTATAAAAAAAATAATTGATTTTTTGCATTCAAACCTATCGTCGTTATTGTCCATTATTTTACTCTTTTTTCAAGTTTTAGTTAAATTAAAATTAATATTATTATTATTTAACAGTTAATTTGTTAATTTATTTCACGAATTAAATCAATTAATTGATAAAAGTGTGAAAATATGCTAAATATTAATAATAGTTAATATTTAATAAAGATTTAGTCAAAACAGATAATGTGCGAAAATCACAATCAAAATGATTTCCACGGCTTTTAACAGGAAGTGAAATAAATGCGCATAAAATGTGCGCTAAAAAACTTTGTGAACTTTTGACAACAAAATACATAAATAACAAGACAACAAAAACACAATTAATTCCCTCTCATGTTAAATAACATATTATATTAATGACATATTGAACATAATTAATGTATTGGAACCGGTGTTCATCAGTTCATAATATTATCATAACATAAGCTTAAGTTTTTAATAAATATAAAACTTTTAAACTTGATTTTATTGATTAATTAATTGTAAATAATGTTATATTTTGATAATAACGCGACCACTCCTTTAGCCAAAGAAGTCATTGAATGTATTACTGAATCAATGAATGATTTATGGATAAACCCGTCCTCTAATTATAGTGAAAGTAAAGCCACTAATAATGCGATTGAAAATTCTCGTCAATTAATCTCTCGTATGATTAACGCTAATAATAGTCAAGAAATTATATTCACTTCCGGAGGAACTGAAGTATTATTTATTGATTAACAATAATTGATATCAATATCAATACTGTTTACAAACTTTTCAAACTTTTATTAATTAAACTTTACTTCAAATAATAGTCTAATAATTGGATAATAAAGTCTTCAATAAAGCATTTCGTGAACCAATCGATATCTCATCGAAAGCCACACATAATAACCACAAATATAGAGCACGACTCGATTCGCGAACCTTTAGATTACTTAACAATTGAAGACAACAGCGATTTATCGCCGAAAACATCGATTGATGTCTCGTTTGTTTCAGTTTCGAAACAAACCGGTTGTGTTAATACAGAAGATATAATGGCATCGATTAGACCCGAGACATGTCTCATAACTGTTATGATGGCTAATAATGAGACGGGAGCTATTCAACCGATTCGTGAAATCGGTCTAAAGTTAGCAGAAGTTAATTCTGAAAGAGTTGACAAACGTTTACCTCAAATACTATTCCATTGCGATGCGGCTCAAGCTATCGGTAAAATCAATGTTAATGTCCAAGACTTGAATCTCGATTATCTCACTATTGTTGGACACAAAGTATTTATTGATTTCATGTTTAGTTTAATTGTATTTTAATTATATTTTTTCAATGAAACAGTTTTACGGGCCTCGAGTCGGAGCTCTCTATCGAAGGTCGGGATCACCTCTTCTGCCGTTGTTTTTTGGTGGCGGACAAGAGAGAGGTTTAAGACCTGGAACTGAAAACACACCTATGATTGTAGGACTCGGAAAAGTATTAAACAATCATTTGATATGAATATAAAATATAGTTATTTATTGCGTTTTCTCTCGATCTCAATGACAGGCATCAGAACTGGTTCTTCAAAACAACGATAAATATAATAAACATTTCTCTGAACTTCAGTCTTATTTTGAATCGCAATTATTGAACAATTTTGGAGATTTAGTTGAAATAAACTGTTCTAATAGTCCTTTCGGTCGTTTACCGAACACTTCAAGTGTAGCCTTCATTCATGATGTGTTAATTGGGGCTAAAATACTGGCCCTAACGCCTAATTTACGGGCATCTCTTGGCTCTGCCTGTCATTCAAATGATAATAAGGTTTAAAAGTTTGTTGATTTAAATTATTTCATATTTTTAATTATTTAAATGATAGGACGGAAAGCCTTCACAAGTATTGATCTCATCCGGTGTCAGCTTTTATTTGGCTCAAAGAACTATACGTCTGAGCACTGGTCGGGACACCACTCGAGACGATATTAATAATGCTATCAATGAATTGAAAGTAGCAGTCAATACATTATTGGCTAATGAGAAGAGTTTTAGTCATGAGTTATAGATCGTAAATATTATTTATATAGGTTTTAATTGAGAGTATTTTTAACTTTGATTTTATTTTATATAAAGCTCTCTTTTATTCAAATCATGTCTGGTTTTATATTTAATTTAGTTTCAGCACAAGTTTTATAGTTTTTCTAAATTTTTTCCAATTTTTCAATTGTGTTCTTATTTTCCATTTCAATGAAATTGAATTTTGTATTTATTTTCCAAATGGTTTTATATTTAATGTTCAAATATTTATAAATATTTTATTTAATTAGTTATTTTATTCAAATGAATCGATACTATCTATTGAATCAATAAATTTCGCAAACTTTATCTGATTATATATTATAATAGAATTATCACTTTATTATCTGTCAAAAGATAAACTCATTTATAAAGTTCGGACAAATAGTTATTGAGAAAGTTTTATTAATCAAAGTGGGTGTCAGAGAAAGTATTTTAATGTTTTTAAGTATGATAACTTCCTCTGTTTATAACTTAAATAATGTCTAGATTTGCAATAATATTTTTGTTTATAACTTTAATACATATATCAACTAAAACATTATGTAAGATAAATATTTTTACCGATAATTTCAATCTATTATTTGATTCAGGCTTTAATTAATGATAAACTCTAACTAAAGGTAATCCAGAAGTTCCAGATATTTTTGATATACTTAAGAAAAGTGGAAATAAAACAGTTGGCTATAAAATCGTTTGGGAAATCAATGATCAGACGGACTCAAATTCAACCTATTCTGTATGCCTTGAATAGAATAGATTTCTGTTAAACTTAAAAACCAAGATTCATAGATATTTAATAATTGAAGGGAACCTCATATTCAGTTACTGAATATTATGATATTGAGAACAAGAGAGGAAGACTTGATATTGTAAGAGCTAATGGAGTGAATGGAACTTTTGTTTATGACGAACAGACCAACGAAACCTTTCACCTAAATCAGGGAACATGTACTTTAGGACATATCGATCAAAAACCTGATTTTCTCAAAAAATTTCTCAATGATTTCTGGTCTATCTCTTATCCAATCGATCGTAAAATTGTGGGACCATCTGCTCTGTTAAGACTTATTAAATCTGTAGCATCTTCTGGTTTGGTATATTATTTTTATTCATTTTTTAGACACCATTATATAGAAGATGATTGATTATAAAATCTTTATTTATTAACTAAATTAAGTGAATGAAAAATTCATTGATAGCTTTTACTTTTGTTAGTTTTTTGTTCGAAATATCCAAAATAAGGGAGATTATCGATATTTCAACGGAAACTTATGGAACTTTAACTTTACTGTAAATGCTAGTAATTCTTTTGGCACTATTGGATGGGTATTTACAGGTATTTATCGATTAGTTTTCTATGACATACGTTAATTTAATTTGTAAACCTAAGACCCGATATCACCGAACCCGTACGGCTACCAGAATATGGCGTCTCCCGTTTGGGTAACAGTTAAAAAGAATAATGTTGTACTGAAACGATACGAAGTGGCACAGTTCACACCTTACACCAATTCTACCAAAAAATTGATGAAAAAGATACATGTATGCATTCAGTGTAACTTTGATAGAGCGATAAATTAATAACTGAATATAAATTTAAACTAAATATCATTTATTATTGATCGTGAAAAAGTCAAGTTATTTAACATTTAAAGTGTGTTTTTCATGAGTTAACTTTCAAAGTTTCAAAATACTCAGATTTTCTCAATTAAATTGTGATTAAATAGTTTATAACTTAAAAATATTGTATTATCAGCACATCTGATACAATCTGAAATGATTAACTTGTTTTACAGATACCATTAGGATTAGGCTGTGGTCGAAACAAGACAGCGATTGTAAACTCTCCTCCACCTCCACCACTCAATTCATATAACGATGCATTCAGTTATGACATGAAATTAGAGATTGTAACGCAGCCGAGTTGGGTCTTCACTGGCAATGATGTCAATCCCGCCAATTTGGTCGTCAACGGAAGACTCACTTATGACAACACCGCAAAACTGATGGCCTGGCGTTGCGATGGATTCAATGTTAGCGGAGACTTATCTAAACAAAATTATTATAGTGAAGAATATGATGAATATAAAACGGGAGGCTTTTATTATGACGACGTGACTATCAATACAGGAGATAATACGATCACTGATGATAAACCAATTAAAGGTTCTACAGATTCATTGAAATCTATTACTATTTGCCGTATAATTCGATTGAATATTTAGGAAATACAAGTTTAACGATCACACGTACGGTTTGGGACATGAAATCTGGTGTCGTTTATATAATCGACGACTCGAATATGTATTCAGGCAGTTGTGTTATAAAACAGAAAAAGGCGAATGACTTTCTTGTGTCTATCAATTTCAAAAGTGGATATAAGATTCCGATTAATACACCAGAACTCATACAAAATGATGGATTTATATATATGGGAGAAGTAAGTCATAGAGGTTTACTTAGTTGCATACTTTATTATAATCCCAACTTTTTTAGATAAGACCCTTATTAAGAGGATCAATATTTTCATGGTTTTTAAGTTAATTTTTGTTTTTGCAGTTCATCGAACGCAATATTCCTGTAGTTGTTTATGAGAAAAGAGTTGATAAAATGCTTATTGGATTCGGAAATAAAAATATGATCTCAAGGACTGTGGTTTTTACGCATTACTTCGTTAAGGTATTGATTTTTATATGTTATTAATTGGAGCTAAAAATTGATTTCATATATTAGGATAATTACAAACAGGCTTATGTTGGAAATGACATGCTTTTGAGAATTGGTATTTCAATTCTATATCCCAATCGATTGGCTAATAGTTATACTAAAGTATGACAACAATTGATGACTGAATTAATGATTTAAAGTCAACTTAATTATAATTTTAGAGTCTTTTTCCCTCAGGTCTGGTCCGCGACTATAAATGTAAACGGATTTGCTTTAGATTTGGGTTCAGTAGGCATTTGGTCACACATTAAACAAAAAGTTTTCAATATCAAAAGTTGTTATTTAAAATCAGGACTTTCTAAATGGTTTCAATTGGGATTTCCGAGTAATGCTCAAAATATTTTGCTTCCCTTTATGACTGACTAATTGTAATTAAATTCAAATTTTTCAGTAACAACATTACAATATTATAAAATGTTTCTACAGTCGGATACTATAGATAGACAAATATTAAGCTATCTTTATAAAAACTTATCAATAGCACCGACTCGTATACCTTCTTCTTTGATTGGATGGTCGAGTAATACATTATATTTCAGTGCTTTGATTCTAGAAAGAGCTCCCTTTTCAAGTAATTTTGTTTTTTCAATCAAATTCAATCATTAATCAATTTATATTAATATCAGTTGACTTCCATCTGATCCCAACCGGTCAACAGCAGAGACTCAAGAATACATATAAACAGTATTTGGTTAAAAGTATTCAAGAATGTCAAGGAATATGTCTCGACACATATGACTATAATTGCAATTATTTTTCAATCTGTAGTAATTTTATGTGTGTTTTAAGCGATGACTCGCCGACAGTTAGACCTCAAATGATTAATTCTATGAATTGTACTACTTATCAGAGTAAGTATTTTAAGTTATATGAATTTGAAGAACTTTTTTAAAATTTTATGCAATATTTCATTTAATGAAACTTTGAATCCATAATTTGTTTATGAAATTAATTAAACTTTTTAGAGAACATTAAAAATAGTCAATTGCTAACAATGAACACGTTATTAAACAAAATAGAGAGCAGAGTCGAAACTTCTCAATTTGATTTGATGTTTGGTGAAAATAACCATTTTAAATTACCATTATACCTTAGCAATTCAAGTGGTCAGATAGAGGTAATTCATCCAATTTTTGATTCCAATTAAGTCTAAAGTTTGCAATATTTGAATAATAATTTCCAAAAGAAAATCTATATAACGGCTGTTCAGTTCAAAACTGGATTTAACTTTGGACAGAAAAATACTCTAAATGAAGAAATAACACTCAATAACGATCGATATATTCTGAAATCAGTGACTCATTACAAGATGTTGAACGACAAACGATTCATTTTAGTGAAAGCCAATGGATTTCTTAATTGTCAACAGAAATGCGATGATTATAACAATAATACCTGTCATTCTTTTTCTTATTGCACAAAAGATCAAGAATGTATACTTTCAACTATGCATTCTTTACAACTATTTAACTCAACCAATAATAATACATACGTTCAAAGATCTGATTGCGCTCTACTCTATAGTAAGCAAATATATTGCAAGAATACAAATTTATCCCTATTTTTACAAATTATTTACAATTTTAAGTTAACCTAAAGTTAGAAAATGCTAAATCATAAGAGTTGTGGACAGTTGACCGAAAAATGTTTTCCTTAATTAATTATTGAAAACAAGCATAAAAAATTTCAAAAAACTAATTTTATTGAATTTTCGAACGTAGAATCTGAAAATGAAATCAATTTTTATCTATCACTTTTAGTTTTCCTTTAAGATATTAATTAACTTAAGTGTGTTTTGTTGAAAAATGTTTAAAAAGAGAGTTATAATTATTTTGTGAAAAATCTAATAATGATTTCATAGTCCGAAAACAAATTAAAAATAAATGTTTTTTGAAAGGAGGATGCCAAGATCCTATGGGACCTTTGCCTAAAATGGTTCCCCGACAAACTATATATTTTTGAAAAGGTCT